>NW_018921535.1:8555-89396 GCF_002207925.1 Prunus avium
CCTGAACAACAAGAACCCGCTGTCCCCGACATTCACGGCGTGGAGGGACCCGCGTTCTTTGTCGAAGCTGAGGATGCAAGCCGTCGACGAGCCTTGTACGTCGGCGTTGTTCTCGTAAGCTTCGTTCAGCACCTTTCTTGCATCCACGGGGGTGGCTCCGACGGCGGCCATATGCGTAGCCGTTTCTTTGGCGTGGTTCATGATCCCCCTTGCGTACTCGCCGGCGTCGATGCCTTTCCTGGCCCAGCCGCCGACGCCGTCAGCCAAGCCGATAGTCTGAGCGAAGTGGGATATGAAGTGGGCGTCTTCGCCGAGGGGCTTCTCGGGGTTGTCTTTGGGGCAATAGCAGGACCCACAAACCAACTTCATCTTCTGATTCTGAATTTTCCTCCTCTTGTTTGTTTCTTTTAATTCTTGAACTTGATCAATAGGGTTATTCAACTTTCTCTTTTGATCAGGGACAGGGCCACAGCCATAGCCATATCCACAGGAGCCGTAGCAATCATCGATCGGCGTCCCCAAACCAAACGTAGGCGGCTTGTTCGCTGCGATAATCATCTTTAACAACACACACAACACAACGAGAGAGTAGCAAGAGCAAAAGCAAGAGAGAGAGAGAGTGAGTAATTTAACGCGAGAGAGAGTGAATGGAATGGGTAGGGAAGAAAGAGTATTTATAGATTTTCATTTCTCCTTGTCCCATCAGGTTTAGTTTTATTTTTTATTTTTTTATTCATTTGAGAAAAGAGGCCCATTTCATTTCGGGTCCTTCAAATTCCCATATTGCCCTAGATTTACAAGGAAACAACTCGTAGCCCACGCAGATAAAAAGTTCCATGCGGTACGGTGTAAATCAATCCGGTCCACTTTTTAAAAGTACGTTTTGCGCATTTTACTTGACCTTGAAAGAAAGAGAAATCACTAAATTGCCATTCGCAAGAGTTCATCCACGTGGAAAGTTCTCGACTACTAGCAACAAGCTGTATTTTGTGTTTAATAAAGTAAAGTTTTTCATTGAAATCTCAAAACCCTATGAATCTAAATCTTATTTCTATTTTTAAAGGATAATTTTACCAAATCCCCTTTAGTTCTTTGATGTTATTGTGGTCACTGTTTAATAATGACATGTCCAGAACTTTAAGGAAAATACATGAAGAAACATTGTTGATTGTGTGGCAAAAGATCTAGTCCAGTGGTTATAACATGGACCAAAATCTCTTGTTCAATGCATAGGCTCCCAATTGTATAGTAATAGAGGTGTTAGGATAGTTGTGTCAGCCATGGTCAATTAGAGCCTTAAATTGTAATTGCTTCAGAATAAGATCAAGATTTAGTCGGCCACTTTCATATACATAAAAGGAAGAAAGATCAAGATTTAGTCTTTTTAGTATTCACATGAAATGAAAATGATAACGATGGGTATTGGTATTGGGGATTCCGAGCCTTTGCATTTATCTACATATTTACTAGCATTTCGCTTAATTTTAATCGTCGTAATAATCTAACGACCTACTATGAATTTAGTTTTATTTTATGAGATCCATCATATTATTTTTAACAGCTTAAAGTGCAATTTTGCCCTTCTAGTAAATTTTTTTTTTATTAATTTTAAAAATAAAATAAAATAAACCAAACCCAGCACTTGTAGCTCCCTGTTCTCTTGTCAATGGCGGCGACTTTTGTGTGCTTAGGCTGGGATTTGCCAAAATTCTAGTTTTTGGTGTGAACTGAGCTGTATGCTTATTTTTGGGCTCTAATTGTATTTGGGGTTGGGCACTGGACTATGTGTGTTGTTTTATTTTGAATTTTTTTGTTATTGTGTTGGGTGAGCGAAATTTGTTCTAGACTTGGTTTGAGTTTAGATGTTCTTTCGTAGTTGTGTTACGATTCTATTGTGTCATTGGTTTGTGCTTTGTACACTTGCCTATTTGGCATTTTAATGAAATGAGATATGATTTCGAACAAAAAAAAAATTTCCCCCATCGACCACCCACCTCCCTTCCCATCTCTACCTTTCTCCCTATCCTCTTTTATTTCTCTATAAAACAACCTAATTGACATACCCATAAACACATAAAATAACCCAACTGACTCCCAATTCATAAAGTAATCAAAATCGAGAAAGAATTTTGACAATAAAAAGTTCGTAAGACTCAATTGAGATTAATTAGCGAATTCATGAAGAAATCAAAACCCCAAATAAGAGGGTTGAAGCTAAAGTATACGCTAGATTTTAATAAATGAAAAACTTAAATCAAAAGCCACCTCATAGATTAATGAGATCAAACAAAGTCCCCCCACCAAAGCCAAATGATAATCCAATGATACTCCATAAGCCAGTTTTCCCAAACCCACCACAACTTCACTCTCTTCTTGAAGTTCTCCAGAGTGTTGATCTCTCAAGCTTGAAGTGGCTAGAATCTTCATTTGATCATGAGATGTAATTAAAATCAGTTTGTGTGACCCATGAGACAACCATAGCAAACATGGCAAAGGTAGTCTAAGTACACATCAAAGGTTGATAAGTGGAGTGGTTACGATGATGGCGGTGCTAGAACCGGGTGGGTTTGGTTCCTTTTCTTTTCTTCTTAATTTTATTCGAAAGGTAAAATTGGAATTTTAGACTGTTAAAACTAAATTAAATTTATGGTAGTTGACTGTTATATTATAAATCGTTAGATTACTACAACGACAAAGATTAAGTGAAATGCGGATATAAGTTACAACGTTCCAATCAGAATACATTTTCATACCACACATATAAGTTACAATCAATTAACCATAATAATTAATTTAAGAGTGAATAATTGGTGATTAATTATTTGCTTTTGTTGCAGATGAGACTACTTTCTTAAAATTCTTCTTATGAATGTCAAAAGGTTAATAATAATTTGGCTTAAATGCAAAAATGGTCTTTGTGTTTTCAATTTCTCCAATTTGGTCCCTGTGTTTAGGACCGTTAGCTAATGTTGTCTATTCTGTGAAAATACAACAATGTTGTCAAACTCATTATGTTACATCCAATTTAATCTGGAAAACAAATATTTGCTTCTTACAAAGACAAATTAATTCACTTTCCACTAAAACGGTTAACAAAACTTACTGGCCACGTGTTTTATTAATTAAGAACATCATGGTAAGGAAATTATGAATGTACCTCCAAAAAGGAAATCATGGTGATTTAATTTACTTTGTGTTGCATAAATTAATCTAGTTACAAATGAAAATGAAAATGAAAATGAAAGTAGTGGATGCAACATTAAATTCATGAGAAAAATAAAGAATTTTCATTAATTGTAATAAAGTGAAAGTGGTACAATCTCAATTTCAAACAACGTGTTTTTTATTTGACCCAAACTACCAGGCCAGCACATAATCTTTTTTTTTTTTTTTTTTTTTTTGGGGGGGGGGTTCAAAACACTCATTATGCTACATCCAATTTAATCTTAAAAACAAATATTTGCTTCTAAAAAAGACGGATTAGCGCCAACACCACTAAAACGGTTAACAAAACTTACTGGCCACGTGTTTTATTAATTAAGAACATCATGGTAAGGAAATAAATGAATGTACCTCCAAAAAGGAAATCATGGTGATTTAATTTACTTTGTGTTGCATAAATTAATCTAGTTACAAATGAAAATGAAAATGAAAATGAAAGTAGTGGATGCAACATTAAATTCATGAGAAAAATAAAGAATTTTCATTAATTGTAATAAAGTGAAAGTGGTACAATCTCAATTTCAAACAACGTGTTTTTTATTTGACCCAAACTACCAGGCCAGCACATAATCTTTTTTTTTTTTTTTTTTTTTTTGGGGGGGGGGTTCAAAACTTATGTGAAAACACAACAATGTTGTCAAACTCATTATGCTACATCCAATTTAATCTTAAAAACAAATATTTGCTTCTAAAAAAGACAAATTAATTAACTTTCCACTAAAACGGTTAACAAAACTTACTGGCCACGTGTTTTATTAATTAAGAACATCATGGTAAGGAAATTATGAATGTACCACCAAAAAGGAAATCATGGTGATTTAATTTACTTTGTTTTGCATAAATTAATCTAGTTATATATAAATGAAAATGAAAATGAAAGTAGTGGATGCAACATTTAATTCATGAGAAAAATAAAGAATTTTCATTAATTGTAATAAAGTGAAAGTGGTACAATCTCAATTTCAACAACGTGTTTTTGATTTGACCCAAACTACTAGGCCAGCACATAATCTTTTTCTTTTTTCTTTTTTTTTTTGGGGTGTGGGTTCAAAACCTAGGTACTAGAAGCTACAACAATGGCGACGACAACAGTGATGTCGTCGATCTTGCCTCCGACGTGCTCCACTCCGGCCTTCTCAGCAGCCATTTGAAAAGGGGTAACGTTGTCCTCGTCCTCGGAGTTAAACAAAGCCACGGCGGCTATGGTTGAAGCCAAATCCTGACAATCACTATCCCGACCACCGCTTACTTTATTAAACGCCACCAAAACCTCCTCAATCTCACTCACAAACATGTTGTCCAGCAACCCATCTGTCCCGAGTACGATAATGTCCCCAGGCATTATATCCTCCACCTCAAACTCCTCCGCCGCCTCGGGACGATCGCTGTGGACGTGGTTCCCCAACTGATAGGGACAGTTGAACCTCCTCTGCTGAGTTGGAGATATGTACACACACATGGCCTCCCTGAACAACATGAACCCGCTGTCCCCGACATTCACGGCGTGGAGGGACCCACGTTCTTTGTCGAAGCTGAGGATGCAAGCCGTCGACGAGCCTTGTACGTCGGCGTTGTAAGCGTAAGCTTCGTTCAGCACCTTTCTTGCATCCACGGGGGTGGCTCCGACGGCGGCCATATGCGTAGCCGTTTCTTTGGCGTGGTTCATGATTCCCCTTGCGTACTCGCCGGCGTCGATGCCTTTCCTGGCCCAGCCGCCGACGCCGTCAGCCACGCCGATAGTCTGAGCGAAGTGGGATATGAAGTGCGCGTCTTCGCCGAGGGGCTTTTCGGGGTTGTCTTTGGGGCAATAGGAGGACCCACAAACCAACTTCATCTTCTCATTCTGAATTTTCCTCCTCTTATATGTATCTTGTAATTCTTGAACTTCATCAATAGGGTTTTCCAACTTTCTCTTTTGATCAGGGGCAAGGCCACAGCCATAGCCACAGGAACCGTAGCAATTATCAATCTGCGGCCCCAAACCAAGAGCAGGCAACTTGTTGGCGGCGATCATCATATTTAACAACACACACAACACAGCGAGAGAGTAGCGAGAGCAAAAGCAAGAGAGAGTGAATGGAATGGGTAGGGAAGAAGAAGTATTTATAGATTTGCTTATCTCCTTGTCCCAACAGGTTTAGTTTTCGACCCAAAAAAAAACAGGTTTAGTTTTCTTTTTTATTTTTTTATTCAGAAAATGATTCAAAGCTCATTTCATAAAAATAGATTTGCTTATTATCTCCTTGTCCCAACAGGTTTAGTTTTCGACCCAAAAAAAAACAGGTTTAGTTTTCTTTTCTTTTTTTTTATTCAGAAAATGATTCAAAACTCATTTCATAAAAGAGGCCCATTTCATTTCGGGTCCTTAAAATTCCCATATTGCCCTAGATTTACAAGGAAACAACTCGCAGCCCACGCAGATAAAAAGGTCCATGCGCAGTTACAGTGTAAATCAATGCGGTCCACTTTTTAAAACTGGCGTTTTGTGCATTTTACTTGACCTTGAAAGAAAGAGGAATCACTAAATTGCCATTCGAAAGAGTTCATCCATGTGGAAAGTTCTAGACTACCAGCCGCAAGCTCTATTTTGTGTTCAATAAAATAAAGTTTTTCATTGAAATCTCAAAACCCTATCTCTATTTTTAAAGAATAATTTTACCAAATCCCTAGATCTAGTTCAGTGGTTATAACATGAGCCGTAAATCTCTTGTTCAATGTGCATAGGATTGTACATTAATATAGGTGTTAGGATAGTTGTGTCGTGTCACCTTGAAGTCCTCATCACAACCGCCTTACAAATGCTTTTCAATCGGATTTCATTTTGTTTCGAGTATAAGAAATATTCTAAATTAAGGGGAAGTGATGTTTCTCACACACACTAGCAATGATAATAATATGAACATAGTCACGGTCAGACAATGATATGTACATAGTCACGATCTAGTTACAGCCTGCTTAAATAATTTTTATGTTATAATGTTTGTAATGTATAAAATGTTAATAAATAAAGGGTATACACGAACATTACTGAAAGATTTTTTTTTTTTTCATAAGATAAAGGTTATTAATTTGTTGTTATTGGATGCAACATTTAATTCATCAGCTCATTAATTATAATGTACATTTATGAATTAAAAAAATAATAAAGAATTGTATTAATTGTAATGACGTGGAAAGTACAACCTCGATTTCTAAACCTAAGCTAGTCTTCTCTTTTTCTTTTTGTATTTGCTTGTTCAAAACCGAAACCTAAGCTAGCTGGTGTAATGAAGGAGGTACTAGAAGCCACAATTTGGGCCACAACAACAGTGATGTCGTCGATCTTGCCTCCCGCGTGCTTCAGTCCAGCCTTCTCAGCCTCCATCTGAAAAGGGCTAACGCTGTACTTGTCCAACGAGTTAAACAGCGCCAGGTTTGCTATGGCGGAAGCCAACTCCTCGCAATCTCGACCGCTTCCTCTATACGCCACAAGAACATCCTCAATCTCACTCGCAAATATGTTGTCCAGCAACCCGTCTGTCCCGAGCACTATGATGTCCCCCGGGACTATTGCCTCCACCACAAACTCCAGAGCCGCCTCAGGACGGTCGCCGCCCACGTGGTTCCCCAGTTGGTACGGACAATTAAACATGCGCTGCTGAGGCGGAGACTTGTACCAACACTTACTGTCCCTGAACACCATAAACCCGCTGTCCCCGACATTCACGGCGTGCAGGGCCCCACGCTCTTTGTCCAGGCTAAGGATGCAAGCCGTCGACGAGCCTTGTAGTCCGGCGTTGTTGGCGTAGGCTTGGCTCAACACGTTTCTTGGATCGACTGTGGCTGCAGTATTGGCGGCTGCCATTTTTTTGGCGTTGTTCATGAGTCCCCTGGCGTACTCGCCCGCGTCGACGCCTATCTTGGCCCAACCGCCGACGCCGTCAGCCACGCCGATGATCTGGGAGTCTTGGCACATGAAATGGGCGTCTTCGCCGAGAGGCTTGTTTGGGTTGTCTTTGGGCAGATAGCACGACCCACAAACCAGCGTCATCTTCTCATTATGAATCTTCCTCCGATTCTGCCCTAATTCTTGAAGTCGATCAGGGTTATTCAACTTCCTTTTTCTACCCAATTTATCATGTCTTGTTGTTGTTATTAATTCTGTCAAATATAGTGTAATTGAGAGAGTAAAGAGTGAGGAATAATAGATGTTTTGCAGAGAATTCTCCCTTATCTTTGTATTGCTATCATGGAGATATTTATACACAATGTAGAAAGGGTAACTATTAGTTACAAACAAGTATACAAAACCATGGAGCATTTCCAGGATTTGTGTCTCCCTAAAACATGGAAAATGTAAACATACCTAACTAAGACTTGCCTAACTATGACTTGCCTAATTATGACTTGCCTAACTTACTTGCCTAACTTACTTGCCTAACTCTTATGACTTGACTAACACTCCCCCTCAAGTTGGTGCAAAGATATCACGCATGCCCAACTTGTCAAGTGAGGCATAGAAAACTTTACTTGATACGGCCTTTCGTATGTTTTATTTATTTTTCACATAAACGTTAAGAAAAGTTGACGAAAATAAGCAAAGTGAGACACGGAGCGGAGTTGATATTTAGGGTTTTAATGAAGCAAATTGAGTTTAAAAGATAAAATAAGCTGCTATTAAGTTTTTTTTTTCCTACCTTAATCTTTTTCTCGTGGAATTGACTTATGCATGTACCAATAATGAAAAAACTCTTTAAAAAAATCACAGCAATTAAACGTTGTAATCCCGAAACACTAAAAATATGAACAACTTATGTAACAAAAAGTGTGATCATCCAAAACATGCTTTTAAAAGCACCAATTTTCATGATCCATAACAATAAAGTACGACTTGCAACGACGGTTTTAATTGATGTGTTAGAATAACATACAACTTATAATGCTTGATTTGTGTGAAATATTGGAGTAAACTAAATATAATATGATAAAAATCACATTTGCATCTTGTTGATGGTTTAATTTCTGTTTGCTTGGGGTTGAGCAGTCAGATTGGAATTTGTATGGTGACCCACATCTATCGTCAAAGTTTTGCTATGATTTGCTGTCTTGCCAATTGGAGTTTCAATTTGAATATGGGTTTATTTTTCAAACCGCTATTTCTTGGGCTAGTTATATAATTGTTTAGATATAGAGAAGACCCTTTTATATGTTTCATGATAAATTAAGGGCTTCCTTTATTTTGTTTTTAATTTATGTACTTACATTTTAAGCATTTTAAATGGTTAATTTCTATTTTGCTTAAACATACAAATTTCCCATTACTACTGCCAGAAAATTGGATGAATTTAAAAGAAATTAAAGGCAATTCTCGTATTGGCATCAATGATCTATCTTCCTTGTATTTATTTTGAGGTTCACATAAATTAATAGTTGACATTGCGTTACACACGACTGTTGTTAGCATCTTACTTTTATTTATATCTCATTTATCCCAAATTCATATGAGTTTTTTCTGCAGCTTACAAGGAATTTGCAGTTCACTTTCAATGGTGGCCTTCAACTCGCCCACAGTTGTTATTGGGTTGCTGTACTTGACGACATGTTCATCAGCAAGTTTTCTTGAAAATCTTGGGAGGGTCGGATTACTATCTGACAAATACATAAGTGTTTAATTTATAAATTCATGGTGTAAATCCACCATGGCCCCGTTGTCAAAGAACTCCTAGCTCTCGGTTGCAGCGGATACTATAGCAGCGTTTACTTGCGGCGTTTCGCTATCCGCTGTTCTTCTAAGCGCTGTTCTATAGAAGGTTAGAGTCTAAGATATGCAGGAAAATGGTGTTTACGTTGAAATTGAACCTATGTACCCTATTCATGAGCTTCCAATTTTTTGAAGTCCTCCTTAGATAGGCACACAAGCAAAGTCATTTTAAGTTTTGCAATCCAATTTTTTGAAGTCCTCCTTAGATAGCACACAAGCAAAGTCATTTTAAGTTTTGCAACCCGCTGGCCGCTAGATCATTGCGTGCTACGGTCTTACCTCTGCAACAAGGCCTGGATGGGTGTGGATGTAATCCAGCCATCAGTTTTGTTTAGTCCTTTAAACCTATGTGGGGTGGTGTGTCTTGCTTGGTATATTGATTGCCAGGATCTATACCCATGACTTGTAACTACATATGGATGCAATCTAGCCACCATTACATTCCCATCCTTCCACCAAGAAAATATATAAAGAGGTTTGAAAAAAAAAATCCAAAATTAATAACTCTGAAAAATGTTGTGACATTAATCGCATTTTTGGATACAATTACATAAAAGCAAATGAAACCTACAAGTGCTTCCAACTAGATTACAATACCAGACGCTCCTGATGTACTTGCAGAGTGCAGCTTGGAATTTACTTCTGTATCTGTATTCTTTTATCCCTTATAGGCAGCTCCACTGGCTTCTGAGCCTCATGTGGATGATCTGGGCCCTTGTAAACCTTTAGGTGGTTGAAAAGTGCTCTGCCAAGCTGCACAAGAGAATTTGTTTAAAAAGGAAAGAGATGCAGAGCTGTAGAGTTGCAAAGACACAGCAATAGCTAGTTTTCTAAACAGTATACTTGTAATTGAAAATCGAAATTGTAACTGGTTAAAAACTCTCCCCCAGCGCAACTCAAGACTAGTCATGTACCATACTAATAGAAAACGTAAGAAAACTATGAAGGAAAAGCCAAGCACACTTATCCATGCAGATAGCTTCAAGTGTAGTCTTAGTTTATCAACATTATGAATGAGTCCAGGAGTTGTAAGTTACATCTATTTCAACCCTTTGTTTAGCAGTCAATCATATATAATGTAAAATGAAAGACCTAATTTTATTTGTCTGTGTAGGAACTCACCCTCCCTTTTGGAAGCATACCCCGAACAGCATGTTCGATAATTCTCTCTGGAATTCTCTGCTGTAGCTGGTCAAATGTTTCCACTGTCATCCCACCTGGTCGTCCAGAATGCCTCCTGTAGAGCTTTTGGGTTCTTTTCTTGCCAGAAACTGCAATCTTCTCTGCATTTACCTAAAAGTTTGAAATCACAACACAGTCATCCACCTGAGCGTAGAAGCATTTGCGTGCCAAAAGAAGAAAAAACATGCAAACAAGAAAAGTTAAAGCAAACGCCAGAACCTTGACAACCAGAGAGAACAACAATAACCTACTTGAAAACATTAAGATGATCTACTAGAAAACCACAGTTTGACCAAACGCATTTTGGGACCTACCCAAATTTAATAAACCAAATAAAATAAATGATTTTCAGCTAACTCTACAAAACAACAAATTTTCAAGATTGCTTCAGAATACATTCAGAGTCTATAGACTATACTTCCTACATTTATTATGATTTCAATAAGACTGGCCTAACTCCAAGAGTCCGTCCTATTCTTCTTTGTACAATCCTGGTTACCTTCTTTGTGATTTGTGTGTGTGCATGTGTGAAAATTTTTAAAGAATGCCAAGGGGATGTCAGGCAAATTATACAAAAATTAGATAACATAAACCACAAATGGTAGGAAAACATGAAGGGATATGTGGAGTCCACTCAAAAGCCAATACAGTAACTGGTCCATCAAAATCATTAAAGGCTCTTATAGGAAACAGAATGGATATATTGAAAGAAAGAGTGAAGTACGATGAGAGTGGACCAGCCATCCACACAAGATACAACCTACAATAACCAGAATCTAAATAACACATCAGCCAGAAGAAATAAACCATCTGCCAATCTATCCCAAGAAATAACAAAAAACAGAGAGAAATTTTTTTTTAAAATAAAGGCAGTTCTCACTAGAAAGCTCTCTCTTCCCCCTCCTTGTCTTCTATAAAAACCCATACCATTAGCAGTTTTAAAAATAAATCCGCTAGATCTCATCTGCAGTTGAGTTCTTTATCATTTTTATCATCACGTGGTATGAATGGTTATCATAGAATAGTTATTGCAGTAAAAGTTATAAAATTTGACTTTTAATCTCATACAAGTTCATATATATATAAAAAAATATTTTTCCCTTCTTATTTACTTTTGGTTGAACAGACAACTACCACAAATCCATCAGTTCATTATTTTTGCTTCAATGATGTTATGAACTCATGATTGGATTACATGGCGTGCTAAGAATTAAATGAAACTTTTACCTTCTTTTTCTTTCATCTGACAATAAAAAAAACCTTTACCTCATGTAGAAATAATCTTGAAAATAATTAAGAAAATAACAAGATATAAAGAGTAAAACATGGTGCTAGAGGCACCAATAGTTCACATGATGGCAATGATACAAGTAGAAAGGAAAAGATTGATAGCAACTCAGTTTGGGGATTTTTTTTGTAACCATTTATCTCAAAATTATTTCACTAATCCAAGCTATTTCTAAGATATCCCATATAATAATCTCACTTGGCATCTAACTAGAAGCATAAAATAAATACCAAGGATTTTCAGAGTCTATGCATTCTACTATTCAAGACACCCATGCAGCACCTCCAACACACACTCCCAAGCCTAAATGCCTTACAAAGTGATGAAGACAATTCTAATTTTCAGAGCTAAACTTGCAGATTAAAAGAGCGAAAGACATCGCACCATAAGAGAATTCACCCATCAGCATCATATGTTCAATATTTTCATTAATCTAAATTCAGGACTAAACAGTGATCAAGACTCTAATTTCACACTATCCAAGAAACCTTAAGAACTACTCCTCAACCACTACCATATACATCAAAGGAAGATCAAGATTTAGTCTGCATCTAGAGCAATGATAATGAAGAGAATGCTTTTGCATAAGTATTCTACATACCACAATGACAAATGCCCCCATGTCCACACTGGGGGTGTAGGTTGCCAAATTCTTCCCGCGGATGTAAATCGCAATTGTGGATGCCATTCTTCCAAGAATCTTGTCCGTGGCATCCACAATATACCACGGCTTTTCAGTATTCACATGGTCTGCAGCTTTTGGATACCATGTATTATTCCAAATGTCCTGAAGAAAGAGGGGGAAATAGAAAAACAATGTACAACTTCAGAGAAAACCAACTGAGTAGTTAACCGAGTCAGGACCTAAGTACATCTAGACATCAACAATTTGTAGACCGTATTAAGAAACATTTCATAAAGATGCATGTAATGTAATACATATTCATATTCATAAACAGACCCAAAACATGTACTCGACAGAAGTTTCATGCATAGAAATCCACCTAGTGTTCTATAAGACTACTCATTTGTTACAATTTTTCACATTGGAGAACTGTTCAAAGCTAAAAAAACTCACAAAAGCTGGTGATTACATAGGATTCAAGCACAAAACACAACTCTTGAGCACACACAACATTCAAATTTATTTCTTTCACTGTTTTGCTTTCTGGGTCCACAGTTCTAACTCAAAAAATTTCAAAATAAAAGTAAAAAAGTACGTAAATTTGCCACATTTTATCAAAAAACAAGAACAGCCCAAGATATGTATGGAGAGAGTGTGTGTGAGGAGTACATACAGGGCCGTCGACTTCGTCGTCCTCGAACATCCAGCGTTGATCTAGGGGGACGCGAGCGATTTCCTTTGTGCTGAAGACCTCGAAGCTCCGTCTTGGGTTGCTTCCATTGTCAAAACTCAGGTTGGTCGTTGTGGGAAGCCAAAGCTTTTGTGGTGGGGCCACGGAGAGCCCAACAAATGGGGTTTTAATGACATTCTTTGAGGAGGAAGAAAATGGGGGTTTTGTTGAAGAAGAACAAGTGGAGGACGATGAGAGCATAAAGGAAGAAGATGAAGCTGAGAGCGAGAGTATAGTCATTTAGCCAAAGCTTTTGTGGTGGGGCCACGGAGAGCCCAACAAATGGGGTTTTAATGACATTCTTTGAGGAGGAAGAAAATGGGGGTTTTGTTGAAGAAGAACAAGTGGAGGACGATGAGAGCATAAAGGAAGAAGATGAAGCTGAGAGCGAGAGTATAGTCATTTTGTGTCTCAGTCTCTCACTCTTTCTGGGTTGGGTTTTTCAAGTCTTTGTTGATAAAGAGGATAAGATGGTCTACTTGCAGATGTACAGAGATCAAAACGCACCGCTTCCCTCGTTTTTTCACATTTTCATTTTTTTTCTCTGACAAACAATAAAAACATAACATTTGGAATTTACCCTCGCTATTGTCATAGTGTTTAAGTTGAGCTTAGTGAAAATAAGAAAGCTGACTTTTTATTGAAGAAAAAACTCTTTTTAAAATAATTATGGGTGTTGTTAAACAAACCCTAAAATTAATTTAGTACACTCTATGATCTAGGTACACCATAATATTTAAATTAAAATATAAAATTAATTAAGTACACCCTATTTAATTATCAAAAATACTCATGGTACACCCTAATACACTCTATCAAACAACACCATATTTGAAAAGAATCAAAGAACTTGAGGCTTATTTAAAGAAAATAAATTTCGAATCATTTCAGAGCTCAAAGAAAGAAGGGAATGGAATGGAACTTGTTGCATATAGAAAATAGTGTCATGATGAAGACAACTCAACAAGCATAGTTTGGTAGTATGGTGTACTCAGTTAATTTTAGGATTCGTTTAATAGCACCCATAATTATTGGTGTACTTCTCTTTCTAACGTCGAAAAATCATTTTGTTATTAATTTAAGGCTGGTTTGGGAGTTGTTTTTCCTCAGAGAATCACTTCCTTAGTAGATGTAGCTACCCACCACAAAAGAGAAATATGATGAAGCTCTATACTATCACGTGATGTTATTAATTTATGTGATTTTGGGTTGAGATCCAAATAGAAATATCAAAATTCACACTTCATAACCTTAACTTAAAGACTAATGATCTCAAGTCTCGTAACACATTATTTGTGTGTGTGTGAGAAGAATACCCATTCCCCTTCCTAATTTGGCCAACAAAAAAGTTGACACTTCGTATGGACTGCGCTAGAATCAAAATAAAATTCTTCTTCAACACTCAACCCACATTCAAAATCCAAAAACCCACACACAAAAAATGGCATTGTCAACTCATCTCCTATTACACATCAAACCCCCTCCAGCTCCTTCCTTATTAAAATCCCACCGCTCCTCCTCCTCTATTCTCCCCAGAAATTTCCTAATTCCAAGCCCTTGCCACAGGAAACCCATCAAAGAGATCATGATGAAGCCTCAAGCAGCCAGTGTGCAGAGTGCAGTATCAGAGGCAATGAGCCTGATCCAATCATCACCTCCCACGTGGCAGTCCGCCATCCTAAGCAACCTCTTGATCTTTCTATTGGGTTCTCCGATTTTGGTCTCTGGGCTCTCAGTCTCTGGCATTGCAGCTGCTTTCTTGCTTGGTACTCTCACTTGGCGCGCTTTTGGGTCTTCTGGGTTTCTCTTGGTGGCCACATACTTCGTCATTGTGAGTGAAAAATCTCTTTCTTTTATGTCTGTGAGTGGTTTGTGGAGATTAATTCAATATGGGTCTTTATCTTTTCTACTTTTTTTCTGGGTATAAATTGGTCAGTCTGTTAATTTCGTAGAACTTATTCATAATGGGTATTAAGTTTTCTTCTTTATTTAAACAGTTGTGCTTTAAAGTCTGTTCTTTTTTTCCCCTCATTTTTGGTTTTCTGAATTTGAGTGAGGGCTGCAAAATTTCAGGTGCTGAGCTTTCCTACTGGCAATTGATAACTTTACATAGTTCAACGGGGATTTTCATGAAATCTGTAACTTTGTAAATTTAATAATTTCATGCTATGTGGCTCATTGAATTATTAAATTACAGCTAAATAAAACTTCAAATAATTCTTAGTATGTGTAATCCTTTTGCTGCTTTGGTGGACTATACCCTCTTCTACTGAACTGGTGACCATTCTTGCCACTGCAGTAACCATTCATGCTAAAAATGTGTAATGTCTAATTCTCATTTAGGTCAAAGTAATATGTTTTGTTGCTATTAGCTAGTTCCCCTCTTCCCAATTTTTATGTGTTGGCACACTTTTTTGAGAAGCTGATTGGTAGGCAAATTGGCTTGATTGAAGACTAACTGTTAAGGAATCCTTTTTCTTTCTTCAACGGCACTAACTTCCAATTCATTTCTGCTACTGATATTTCATAATGGGGTTTGATCAAAATCTTATCAGGGCACGGCAGTCACAAAGGTGAGAATGGCACAAAAGGAGGCTGAGGGGGTAGCTGAGAAGAGGAAAGGACGGAGAGGCCCAGGCAGTGTTATTGGATCCAGTGCTGCTGGTTGTATTTGTGCATTTCTCGCAATATTTGGAGCAGGAGGAATCGGATATTCTCGGCTTTGGCAACTTGGGTTTGTTGCCAGCTTCTGTACTAAGTTGAGTGATACTGTCTCAAGTGAGATAGGAAAGGCCTATGGCAAAACAACGTAAGTTTCTGTGTTTGGTTTTAGTTGGGCTCTTCATGTAAATGTTGTTAGATTTCATGTTACATTATGATACCCAGTTGAGAATCGGTGGAATGTTTTAAACCTTATTTTTTCTTAGATAAGCAATATTTTCTTTGGTCTCATAAATTTATTTATTGCTATCACCCCAGCTCAATACAAAATTTCAATTGCCTAAATTGTGCTGCTTGACCAGGTACTTAGTTACAACATTGAAGGTAGTTCCAAGGGGAACAGAGGGGGCTGTAAGTGTCGAGGGAACTTTTGCCGGACTTTTGGCCGCTATTCTTCTTGCATTTGTTGGTTGTCTCATGGGTGAGGTGCTGTTTCCTGTATAATCATTCAATTTTTGTATGTTTTATCTTTTTGTCTTTTTATTTATTTATTTATATTTTATAACGTTTGTTGTACTTTTGGTCAAACAGATAACTGCCCCTGAAGCAATTATATGCGTAATAGCTTCCCAAATAGCTAATTTTGGTGAGAGCATTATAGGTGCTGCTCTTCAAGACAAGGAAGGATTTCGATGGGTAGGCAACCATTTCAATAATTTGATTCTTTTTATGTAACTTTTTTTCTCCTTTATTTATTTATTCTGTTCACCCAGTCAGTTTGGTATGATTGGGTCATGGGCGTGGAAGTTTGCTCTTAAGAATATTAAGGAGTGCCAATGGCCAGCCAAATTCATGTTTCGGTGAATCAATGTTGAATTTGGGAAGCATGTGCTTGTTTATCCCATTGAGGTTGGGTTGATAAACGGAATGTATAAATTTAGGAGCACGGAGGGCTTTGGGGGTTACATGTGTTTATAATTTTCTTTCTCGAAGGTCTTTGGTAATGGCGCTTAATTCCCCTTAAGAAGTATGGAGGGCCTTGGGGTTACATGTGTTCATAAAGAAAAATAGATTTGTATGATTTTCTCTCATGATGAATTAGAGAATGATCCGTGGTGGACCATGATCTTCTTCTTCAACCCAAAAGCTGCAGCTTCTTTCAACATATTTCCCTATATCTGTAGACATACCTGACTGCAATGTTCTGGATCTGCTACGTAATATAAATTTTTCTTGCTGGTTTGTTCTGTGTTTTAGCTCTATGTGCTTCTTACATGCCGTCTATGCTCTGTTTTACAGCTCAACAATGATGCTGTGAATGTCATAAACATATCCATGGGCAGCATTTTAGCAGTCTTCATGCAGCAGGTTTTACTCCAGAACTTGCGTATGTAAATTCACAAAGGTTGAGATGCTTCTCCTCCTAAGTGCCAACCAGCTATGAAAACAAAATCAAACATGATGCATATGTTTTACACTGGTGACTGAAACTAGACCATTGCACTCTACATGGGAGCCAGATTACAATTTCAGCTCCTCTTATGGAAACATCATTCCTTTGCACGTCTGAGGTTCAATATTTTTGCCCTCCAATTTCTGGTTGACAACTGAAGAAGCTACATTTAATTACTCAATATATGTATAACGATGAAGAGATTGCGATCCGCTCATTCAAAGTTATTCCGAAAATGTTTTGGTGAACTATTGTCATTAAAATGGTAAAAAAAAAATGTATATACCATGGAAATTAATTTTAAGTAGTGACTAAGGGGATTATTTTGCTATGTTCCATGAAGAACATCTTTTCTTTTTGAAATCTCTGAATTATGTTTGTGTACCATGCATTACAGGACTGAACTGTAGATATTGTCCTGTCCTATATTTGCAAGTTCATGTATCAAGGCCCAATTATACCCTTTTATATTAAATAATTTTCACAATTAATTTGGAAATTAAAGGGTACTATCGTAATTAAACTTTAATCTTTATTTACCCATTTTCTCTATTTCATACATTCTTCTATAGGAGGCCTTCCTTTCCAATCCAGGGGTCGAGTCAATTTGAATTGAATGAGATGGTCCAATTGGGTTAATTTTAAGTAGTGACAAAGGGGATTATTTTGCTATGTTCCATGAAGAACATCTTTTCTTTTTGAATTATCTGGATTATGTTTGTGTACCATGCATTACAGGACTGAACTGTATGATATTGTCCTATATTTGCTGCAAGTTCATGTATCAAGGCCCAATTATGCCCTTTTATATGAAATAATTTTCACAATTAATTTGGAAATTAAAGGGTACTATCGTAATTAAACTCTACTCTTTATTTACCCATTTTCTCTATTTCATACTGTCTTCTATAGGAGGCCTTCCATTCCAATCCAGGGGTCAAGTCATTTTGAATTGAATGAGATGGTCCAATTGGGTGGATTTCTGCAACTGAAAACTAATTAATTACCACCTCAGGAGGATGTTAAAAATTAATGATTCAGTTATAATATAACAATATCAGTTGCCCTAGAAACATTGGTTCATCAACCACCTCCATTTCTTGTGTCCAATTAGTGAATGTGATTCAGTTCTACTTGACCAATCACCTCACAGCCACAGTCCCATATAAACCATACCATCCATTTTACTCTTAACAAAACAGAAGCAGCCAAAATGTGATGATGAGCACCTTGTTTTGAACGCCCCAAAAACAACCAGGAATTCCTCTCTTTCAAACATGCCCTCCTCGTTTTGCCACCTCTCATAAACCCCTTTGCCCTTGCATACCATGCTCTTCTACATTGTCTCTTAGCCCACCTCAAAAACATGTCTTCTTCTCCACATGAAATTGTCCTCACCAGCTCTCCTGACGGCCCCATTATTGCCTATGATTCTTCCTCAGGCGCCGCCCTAGCACAATTCACAGGCAGCCGGTCACCATGCCGAGGCCTTGCAATTGTTGGGAAGAGTTATATTGCTGCCTCACACATATCACCAACCACTGCTTCTGGTTCAGTCCACCTTTACAATTGGTGGTCTTCAACTGCCTTCCATAACCTCCCTGTCCCAGAGCCCGTTGCACCGCTCACCGCCACGTCTGACGGGTTGTATCTCTTTGCCGGTGGCCTATCAGGCAGTGTGCATGGAATTTCAATCCCATCAGGGGATGTGCTCAAACCATTGCCTGCACATAGCAAGCCTGTGTCTTGCCTTGCAATCAGTGATGATGAGTCACTTCTGATTTCAGGCAGCGATGATGGGACCATTGTTGTTGTCCCTATCTTTCAGCTTGTAGGGGCCTCAGAATATGACAATGTGGAAGAATTGATATTGCATAGGTTTGCTGCTCATTCTGATTCAGTGACTGCCATTGTTTCTGGTATGGGATTATGCAACTCCCAGATTATCTCCTGCTCATTGGATTGCACATGTAAATTCTGGAGTCTCTTGCGTGGAACGCTCCTGCGTACCATTGTGTTTCCATGCACTATTTCATGGGTTGCATTGAACCCAACAGAGCCCGAGTTCTATGTTGCAGGATCAGATGGTTCAGTACACAAGGGATCACTGAAAGTTGGAAGCAGGCAACTTGTGACCCAAGGCAGTGAATTGATCGCGTGGACTCCAAAGCATGGTGGGGCGGTTGTATCTGTGGTGATGGTGAATGGGGGAAGGAATTTGATATCGGCTTCGGAAGACGGGAGTGTTTGGGTTTGGGAAGTTGATACGGGTCAGGTGATCATGGCTCTTGGAAATGAGATGGGGAGCATTAGTGATCTGGTGGCAGCTACAGGCATAAATTGTAGCAAAGCGAATGGTTTTGGAATGAGCAATGGTGCTTACGGATCTGGAAATTGCCACTTTGGGTCTTCTGGCAAAGAACTTATGAATATGCCAATAAAGAAAATATTAGAAATGGAAGATGTGTTGAAAGTGGCTGCAAATGATAGAAACAGAGCCATTGATATGCTTGAATCTGCTATTGCAATGTATGAGAGGCTCTTGGAACTCATCCTCAAGGAAGCCAAGAGAGGCACTCGCAACAACAAACAATGGTGAAAAGGAGAAAGATAATCATACAAATTTCTATATGCAAAATCTGTTATTGTACATGTATATTTTTATATAATAAATTAAATACATTGGTGGACACTAGTTTTTTATTATTAATTATTCATTTCATATCTGCCCTCCTGAAAAACACTAGATGGAACGTTTGTTTGAACGGGCATGGAAATCTGGTGCTCACAAGTCACAAAATAGCTAGTAGTACAATCAAATACGCAACATTCTGAAGACATTGTTAGAATGAAACGAAAATTCATTGTATACAGATCGTGTACACAATTATGGGGTGCAACGGACAACGGAAACTTGTATTAAACTTCTATGTAAAGCAAAATGTATAAGAATCTGGTTGCTCCTACTAACTTCTTGGGAAGAAAATGGGGTTACTCTCATTTCGCTCCAAAAGTTCAAGTTGTCCGTCAACTATCAAGGAATGAGCCAACAATGTATATCAAGTTCTACGTTTTATTCCCCCTCACATGTGGAGAGGCGGACAAACGGAGAAAGACATATGGCATACAAACATATAGGCGCAACACCACCATCCATCTTGCAGACCAACAAAGAAGTGGTAACATGAATCTCTAAACAAGAAGATTAGAAGGAAGCCTAATAATGGATATTTCCTCCCTTGCATTCCTGTTTTTGGGCTCGTGCTAGCAGGCCAACCATTAAAGTATTCTTGCCATGTGCAATGTTGTCCAACAATTCAAACATTTAAGCATATGCTATTGCCCAATTTTTATGCAAATTCAACATGTTTTCATCATTCAAATTGCAGATACCATTTGATTTGAAGCATTACTAACATAAAAGGTTGCGTGGTATTTGAACCCTTAGTGAAAAACAAAAAGAAAACATGAAATGACAATACCATGACTCGAAACATAAAGTTGTGGTAGGCACGGGGCTGGGACTTAAATATCATGCACAAGTGAACAAGTACAGAACTTTCTAGTAGATCATATCATAATACCTTGACATAAGAGACCCACAAAACATAACAGACTGATAAACTTGTACTTGTGATGCTCAATGCATCTCAATGAGAACCAATGACATATTAGTTCAATCATACTGCATCACAGTCTTAACCATATCAAATATAAAAAAAAGCTAGCATCAGCCCTTGTCAGCCTCTGTAAACTGCATGTGAAAGAGAGAAGCCAACGCACAAGACATGGGAGGCAAACAGTCATGGACAGGTCATCAGTTGTTAAGATTGTCTAAGATGTCACATCAGCCCAGCTGAGATATTTGAACCAGCATAAAAATTTCAGAACTATTGAAGCAACCAAGGAGCCAGTAAGTGACCATAGCTTCAACATTTCTAAGCATCTGAAAAAATGACTATAGATTTATCACCAGGTAATTGAATTTATGACAACTTTGCAAGGTTCTCAGTATAGAAATATCTGAACATCCAACCACTAGGTCTGGGTTCTTGTATTCATTGAATTTTATGAGCATGGTAACAACTCTGACTTTCCTATCGAACAAAGGAGAACCTTGTAAATCTTAATGGGAAAAAATCAACTCCATATGATGCAGTAACCAAATACAACTAATTTATTTTTATTTTGTGAAAAGATGCTTACAGACACTACATGGAAAGTGGTAAGACAGACAAATCTACTTTCAACAGATACCATAGCATAATCTTACACTTATTCTACTCTAAAGAAGAAGAACGGTGCACAAAATGATATTATAAGCACCGTCAAACAAACCCAACATTTGGTAACTTTTGTAGCAAGGACTAGAATTGCCTACGACGTTTTGAGACGGTACCATTATGTTGAGAATAAAGAGGGTTTTGCATTTGTGAGTGGCAAATGTCTGGAACAAACACTGCAAAATCAGATGAAATCTGAGAACTTCTAGGCCAGTGGAGTCCCGAGGCTGTAGGTGGGGAAGGTACCTGGGGTACCATCCAAGAGGTCTCTGGCACCTCACCTATGCACTCATAATCTTCCAGTTCCTCCTCGGATGATTTTAAAGCTGGTGAGTCATACTCCCCATGTTTACCGCAGTCAGCCTGATAGAAATAGCACAAAATAGAAGCACCATTATGCACTGAGAGAACCATAAAGCCTAGAAAAAAATATGACAAGGAGTAGGTCATCAGTCACAAAGGGTACTTCATTTTTTTCTTTTAAGAAAAAAAAAAAAGGAGTCTTGAATTCTGTCTTCTACTTGATAGCCTAATTTAAGTCATTTCTTCAATAAGCATAAGGGGTTTGCAACAAAACAGGGGTAAAAATGGGTCAGTGTGACCCAGAGCACAAGCCTATGAGACATTCCTGTTTGCAAATGAAGTGCAATCTTATGAATTTCACAATCCTTGGCCATTGAGAGTTTGAGACCAATTTGCAGTACTTTCTCAAATTTCTTATGAAACAGAAAAATGGGTGCCACAATTTTGTAAAATGAATATAGCAGCAGTACCATATCATAAATTCCTAATAACAATTGAACATTGGACACCATGGCCACACACCTTGGAAGATCCATTTTCAATGTAGCTAAAACTCTGGTCAAAATCAGAGAGTCCCAGAAACTCATCTATATGCCACTGAGGAACAGTCCCAGCTGAAGAACCCCCAGCAAAAGGCATCACATCAACGCCGGCCGGTGCTACCTTGCACTCCACAGGCATTGGGTTGTGCGTATCGCATCTCGACCCAGAACCAATCCCAGACCCAGACCCAGACCCAGACCCAGAACGTGACTTGACAGAAGAAGAAGACGCACCAACACCAACACCACCACCACCACCACCACCATCACCTCCAGAATCAGGCTTAGTTGGCTCAGGGCCAACTTTGATTCCGGTGAGCAAAAACCTCCGGTGAGCTGACACCAAGCTATTAGCAGCGTGTACAGCAACATCACATGTTCTACAGAGCAAAGCTCGATCTTCTAAACAGAAAAAATACCCAACTGCCTCCTGCAAATCATGAACTCAAATTTCAAACAAAAACCATGTTGATTTTCATATTCTTATGAAAAAAATAAGCAACTTTTTTATGTCGGATTTAAGTACCTGGCAGATATCGCATTTGGGCATGTGAGATGCAGACAGAGGAACCCTCTGGTGCTTGCTTGCGAGCTTGTTTGCTTTGTGAACCTTCTCATCACAAGCCCAGCACAGAGCTGCCTCGTCTGCACAGCATAGTACGTTGGCCTCAGCTGCCTCGCACACGTTGCACTGTATCTTCATCTCTTTCTCTCTATCTAAACCCTTCAAAAATCTCTTCTTGGGTTTCTTCTCTCTCTACAGTCGTAGGAGGAGCCAGCTAGTAAATGTGTGATTTTTGAGGCCAGCAAGCCATTTCAATTTGTACACGTGGAGGTTTCTAACAAGTGTCGTGGCGTAGGAGGCCGCCGTTGCTTTGCAACTGTAAATTACAATACTCCTCTCCTAACAAATATCTTAGCTTAGCTCAATTGCTGGCACACTCCATTCGGGTCGGGTTTTGATTGATTCGGATCCACCGCATGTTTTTATTTTACTTTCTATATAAACGATATTTTACTTTAATTTAATTTATGAGTAGAGGATTCGAACTCGGGTACATAATGGGGAACACATCTACTCTAGCCAATTTGACTAAGCCTATCTATATGCCACTAAGTTTTTAGAGTGGACACTGGAGCAACTTTGGCGTTTTATTTCGGGTACCAAAATTAACGAGAGGGGCTCACCCAAGGACTGGTATTGTTTGGTATGGCATGGGATGCCTTTCTTGTTCAAGTCTTCAACTAAATGAGTTGTTGGGTAGGTGGTCCAAAATTGAAAGGGTTAAGGCTCTAGTGTGGTTGGCAATGCTTTAATCTTATTTAAATTTTAATGTACAAACAGAATTGATTATAGTGATTTACATGAAATGATGCACTCAATGAAACCAACCAGATATGTGCAGGATAACTAGAAGAATGCTCATTGAGGAAAGATCATGAGAGGGATTGCTCTATGCCCTCTATTGATAGATCTCCAGGCTCTAGCCATGATAGGTGTCTTGTGGTGATATTTTAGGATATTTGTGGGCTCCCTTTTAAGGGGTTGTTTAGGTCAAGGTGATCCTCTTAAATGGCACTTTATCATGTGTTTATAGGCATGTTTACTAACTTGAAACGGAGGATAACTAGAAGAATGCTCATTGAGGAAAGATCATGAGAGGGATTGCTCTATGCTCTCTACTGATAGATCTCCAGGCTCTAGCCATGATAGGTGTCTTGTGGTGATATTTTAGGATATTTGTGGGCTCCTTTTTAAGGGGTTGTTTAGGTCAAGGTGATCCTCTTAAATGGCACTTTATCATGTGTTTATAGGCATGTTTACTAACTTGAAACGGAGATATAGATTCAATTAATCATTTTCGTTACAAGTTATACTCATCTTTACGTGCAATTATGAATTAAAAAGTAGTGCGAGATATATACTTATTCTTAATTTTTCAATGAATTAAGGAATGAGCCAAGCCTAGCCTATAGATATTTGTGGGCTCCCTTTTAAGGGGTTGTTTAGGTCAAGGTGATCCTCTTAAATGGCACTTTATCTATAAGCATGTTTACTAACTTGAAACGGAGATATAGATTCAATTAATCATTTTCGTTACAAGTTATACTCATCTTTACGTGCAGTTATGAATTAAAAAGTAGTGCGAGATATATACTTATTCTTAATTTTTCAATGAATTAAGGAATGAGCCAAGCCTAGCCTATACAAAATAAGGCCCTTTATGAAGAACCTTATATAGTTCCCATTGTGAGTTTTACAATTAAAAAGCAAATAGCAAATAGGGTTGTGATCGTTTGGGATCTCCACATGTTCAAGAAGGCCAAGGTAAAGAAGGGCTACATGGTATGGAAGGTCAATTTGTACATGCCCAATTGGACCTCTGTTAACTTTGTACTTGTAGAAATTGGGATCTCTATGGTCTTGAAGCTCAGTATAGTTACTATAGTATTGGCAACACCTAACTATTGGAGATGCTTGACCATAAACTACATGGTCTTTACATGTGATTTTTTTTGGTTAAATTAATAAGGGGGGTAATTCGACTTTGGGACCTCTTACAATGTTGAGAAGAGAAATACTGCTCAACTAAACAAAAAAACTTACATGTAACGAAAATAGCGCTGTTTTGCTATGATAAATACATAGTCCTAAGTTGACAATTTTACACGAAATGATTACCGTAGCACCCCGACTCCACCCATATAAGGTGAAGAACGTAGAGGACTACACTACACCCCATGGCCCACATATGGTGGGCACACTCTATACCTAAAAACAAATTAAAAATAAAGGTACGCTTATAGGGATGTTAGAATTCAGATTCATTTTAGAAATATTAGGTTTAGGTGGTGGGTGAGTTGCGTAAAGTGAATATAGAAAACGTTGGGCTATAGAGACTTGGGCTCGAGTCGGGCCATTCATATAAATTAAAACCGACCCGAATATCGCTACGGTTCTTGGAATTTAAAATCACAAAAAAACGTTTCGTTCTCATAAACAAAATCTCAAACCAGAGCTCGTGACTTGTCCCCGCCATTTCTGATTCGAATCAGAAGCCGTACACACCAATCTTCCAGAGCAATAACATTTCCCGCCAAATCCATTCTCAAACCCCTAGGGCTTTTCTTCAGTTCTCTCCCTGCGTTCCCCCCGTATAGCTGAAACCTCATTTTTCCGATTGGAAGAGACAAAAGAACAAAGAAAAATTCAACTTTTACGATAAATCTCTGTAAGTTTTACCAGGCCGTGATTTGGATTTCATCGTCAATTTTCTAGTCCTATCATCTGTAATTTTCACTTTCCTTGGCGTTTTCAGGAAGTTTATTTTACTGATCGGAGCTTACACCGTGAAACGGCCAAGTTGTACTAGCGCAAAATCGCAATTAGCCTATCTGTATCTTGATAGTTCGAGAGCTTTCTTCGCAAGCAACTAAATCAAAGCTTTGGCACAGAATATTGGTTAACGTTCAGGTACGATCCTATTTTCAAGTTTAGAACTCTCTTTTCTCTGTTTGGTCGCTGAGAAAACGTTAAAATCAAAGGAATTTGCATATACGAAGCAATAAGTACTTGTTGATGGGGAGTCTTCGGTATTTTTATGCTTTTTATTTCGGAAATTATATTGTCAGTGAGCATGAAGGTATTTTCTTTCTCTGCATATTTTTGCCGTAGAGATGATGAACAAAAAGGGAGTAAATTAAAAAGAAAATTTTGTTAATTTGGACATAATTGATGTAACATATTTCTCATATATAAAATACTCAGTGAGTTCTTTACTTCTACTTCAGACATTGGTTCAAAGTTTTGGTGGAAAGTGAAAAAAAAAACACACAACTATGGCTAAAATTTTATGTTAATAGTCGCATATGAAGCTCATGTCAATCTTCTCATTCTTCGAATTTGTGGCATATTTGATATTGCTGACCTAAAGTAGTTTAGTATTTCATAAGATGAATAAATTACCAAACATGTATAAGATTAAAACCTGATGGAATGGTTTTTTGATGTGCTTACTGTTGTCGGTAAAAACAGACTTGAGTAAGTGATTTAAATAGAGGAGCATCCTACCCTTACCTGAGTTAACATACCAAGAGTGTTTTAACGCACACGAGATGAGGCACATAACAGATCTCTACGCTGTTTCAAAGTCTTGTAGTATGGAGTGCACCACTTAACTGTAAAATTCATACTTGTTGAAATACCTCATTATGTAATTTGTTAAATGCATCTTAAGTGGAAAAACTTAAGGGTGAAGTTTTCTTTGCTCCAGTTTTGATTAGTTGTGATACCTGAGTTCACAACCAGTTTTGTTAGCTCAAGCATCCAACTTGACTGAAATTCATGAGGCTTCTCTATTATCATCAAAATATGAGATTAGCATCTTAGCTCTTCAATATTTTTGAAATTTTCTAGTCACTTAAGACTTCAAAACTTAACTGCATTTTTGGGACAGGTTCTCTTTCATTGCTTTAATTTTGAATTCCCGTTTGTAAGTTGTAACAACTACTCTGAATTTCAAAAACATCATGCCTTTGTGTCCATTATGAACAGACTAGTATCTTCTTTGGCTAATCTGTCTTCATGACGCATCATTTGCGTTATGGTAGTTTCTTTGTACGTCCATGTCATTGAAGCATGACTTCACCTCATGCTTATATCTTCTCTAAATTGGAAAATTATTACGCTTCCTTTGTTTATTTGGCCACAAGCCTCTCTGGTTTCTCATTTGAAACCAATAACAGCAGGCATATAAATCAGTTGAGAAACCTTGAGATAGCGTTGTTGATCAACATGTTTTATATGCCCCAGACATGCCATTGCATTAGAGATTGTCTTTGGAGGCTAAAATGAGATGCAATGCGTGTTGGCGAGAACTAGAAGGGCGAGCTGTTTCCACCACCTGTGGCCACCTTTTGTGTATCCTATGCAAAGGAAAATTTTCCCTCTACAGTTTTATAGCTGTAACTTTTCTTTTTTTGTGGATTTAGGGTTGATTGGTATATTTGCATAAAAGTTTCCTTAACAGTGTGAAAAGGCACAGAGGATGCCAGCAAGATCCTTGGCAATGATGGAGCATGTCCCATTTGTGATCAAGTGCTCTCTAAGAGGTAAGAGTTGGTAAAGATCTTAGACAATCTAGTATTTGTCTGGGAATTTGTATTCTTTAAGCCTTGGCCTTTTTTGGGTATGCAGGTCTGCTTAGCATACATGAACATAAAATGAGAGGTTGTAGTTTTTTCTTTGTTAACAAGTAATATGAGAGTGTAAATATATGGACTATATGGAATGAATGCTCAAGACAAAATTTATTCTGTTTCTGGCATCAATGGTTGCTGCAGAATTATTTTCCTGTAAGAACCAGTTTAAGCAATTCTTTGATAGAACCCAAAAGGCAAGTTTTATTATCTTACCCAAAAAAAGAAAGCTGTAATTTGACAGCTCCTGGCACCAATAATACTTGGGTTTTTAATAGAAGCAATGTGGCAAACCTGTTTCCTACTTTCATAAAGCAGTTGTGTTATTTAATTCTGCCTATCTCATTGTTCACTATTCTTGGCAGTCTTATGAAACCTGTGGATATCAATCCAAACGATGAATGGGTAAATGTAAGCAAGTATTCCTAAATGGATAGACTTAGCTTGTCTTCAAACTTTATATTACCTTATTCAATGGAATCTTACCCCCTGCTCGGTACTATTACTTTTCCTTACATTCTGTATCCTTTAACTTGATTTCTTGTTAACGTTCTAACATATTCTGTTTCAGATGGCCATGGCTGGAGTGTCTCCACAGATATGTATCCTTTTCCATTTGCTCTGCAATTTAATAATCTGATACTTGAAAACTGCTCCATTATCTGGACAGAACAGCATAAAATGGGATATCACATAGCCATTGGTGCATTTTTTATGAGGGAGTGACCAAACCAAATAAGGTGTATATTGTAAGCAATTTTTCTCACTTTTTTGAAACGGAGACAATGGTCTGTACATCTTTCCCTTAACAATGTTCCTAGTAATGAAGAGTGCACACAGGAGTATCATGTTTTACATTGGGCAAAAGGAACTGGAAATGCAGTTCAAGATGAACAGAATAGTAGCTCAATTCAGGCAGAAATGTGAAGCAATGCAAGAAAAGTTCACTGAGAAATTGGAACAGGTGCATACTGCATACCAGAAAATGGCGAAGAGGTGTCAAATGATGGAACAAGAGATTGAAAGCTTGTCCAAAGATAAGCAGGAGCTCCAGGAAAAATTTGCAGAGAAATCCAGGTCTTGTGTCCATATCCCACCTACTGATACTATTTCCTGAGGCATATTTGCATTGTTGGGGCCCTAATATATTGATTTTCTTGACTTTTCATATACCACCAGACAGAAGAGAAAACTAGATGAAATGTATGATCAATTGAGGAGTGAGTACGAGTCAGTTAAACGATCCGCCCTTCAACCTGCGACCAATTTCTATTCAAGAAATGAGCCTGATCTTTTCTCAAACCAAGCTAACATCTTGGATAACAGAGAAGCTGTTAGAAAAGGTAACTTTTATCCTTTTAAAGTTGCAGAATTACAGTTCAATTGACTAATTGTCAACACCGGGATAGTATTTCATGACATACTAGAAATAATATTGTATAAGAGTACAGAAAATCCATATACTAATTTTGAAAAATTACACTACAAAGTTTTGACGTTTGATGCTATCATGACACTGAACAGAACTTCATAGCATTATGTTTTTTTGCTGGCTCAAATATTTCGAAAACCAGTTGACTTATTTCTAGCAGATTGGCCGGTTCTCACTCCTGAAACTCCAGGGCCAAAGGAGGATATATGGCCAGCAAGACAGAATAGTTCAAACTCTGGTGGTCCTTTTGACATCTCTGTTGGCTCACCTACAAAACAAGCTACTATTCCAGTTGATGCTGTGAACAGAAGGGCTGGTGCTCACCCTATGTTCGGAACTGGAGCTAGCAACCCCTCAATGACCTTAAGGAACTTGATACTCTCCCCAATAAAGAGGCCTCAGCTCTCTCGTAACCGTCCCCAGATGTTCACGTAAGTTTCAATCATGGTTCTGCTAAATTTACATAGCTGTCAATAATCCATTGCTGAATCTTCATGACCTGGATTTTCAGGTTCTAGCCTTGAAGTTGAGAGTTCACTGTTTGCTGAAGGTCATGCTGGATATGTTTACTATGACTGTAATTTCTTTTTTTGAGAAAAAAAAAAAAAAAAGAATCTCGTAACATGCCTTCGTGGTGACCCTTTGCTTTGGGTGAAGCTGTCGAGAGTATCCCACATTGGCGATGGACGTGTTGTGTTAATAGTTTAAATGGCAATGGGTTGCATGCTGGAAACTGATTCACCTCTTACTCTTCCCCCTTCCCCTCTTCTCCACTGGAAATCCCTTATGCAATTTATGACGATCAGAAAATTTTCATTAATTGGTAATAATTGGTAGGTGGGAGCGAAAAAAATGTAATATAGGATTGCAGTCTTAACAGATCATATAGCTGCTGTATGCAACCAATTAATGATGAGGAAACCAAAACAATTCCATTTGTATACTATACATTCACCATGTCTACATAGCTATGTTGAACTTAGTAAATTTCTTCCGGAAATCAAAAATCAAAATCTTACACCTGAACTCATGTTTACAAAAGTTTCGCACGTATGCACAGCTCGTATTTACAAAAATGTTTAAGTTAATTTTATTTAAATATGCCTCCTCATGTTTCTTCACTAATGTTCTGTAAATGCTGAGGCAAGAAAACCTTCAAAATTGGGGCCTTGGAAGATATATCAATGGCATCCCCATTTTTTATGGTATAGGAAACATGAGAACCATCAATATATATGACCCCCCTTTTACAAAACCATGTAGCTTCCATGGACTGATGAGATTTGATTAACCCGTGCATTAAGCTTGAGGCCACTCCTGGTGAGATGGGCTCTCTTACCATATACTGGAGATCCTGGGATAATATGGGCATCGGAAACCCGCCTGCTGAGAGCATTGCAGCTGTTGATCCAGCAGCTGTTGAAACTCTAAGACCACTTGATCGAGAGTGCGCTAAGGGGGCACATGGCTGGTCATCCCCTTTAATTCTGCAAACAATGATCTCTAATCTATAAATTTATTTTGCTTTGAGGTGGGGAGGGACGTTGAGGAATTTAAAGAATAAAAGTTAGATGCATGTTAACTAAAGAAACCAGTTGAATATACAGCTATCTTGTTACAAAAAAAAAAAAAATATATATATATACAGCTATCTGACCATCAGATCATGAAAGAACGTTACTTGAATGAGAACCGTGAAAGTGCTGCTGGACATGGATGTGCAATTAAAATATCATTAAGAGCATAAGTTGAAAGCGGTTGTGAGTTTACGGATACGGATATCCTTGTCAATTTGGAAGGAATAGCTCTATCCTCGAGGATATTGTCCAGTACCTAAAAAGAACAAAAGAGATACCTTTAACACCAGAGCAGGACAGATTCCGCACGCAAATAGATTTCCTTTGAGAACTCTTACTCTCCTTTAAGGAAGGTGGTTACTGGAGAGAAGTAGTACTAGGGATCATTTTGATGGAAATATTCCTCGTAACTAAAAGTTTGAGCATGACATAGAAACTTATGTTCAAGATGAATGCCTAACTCTTTTGTTAACGTTAGATGTTTCCTTTCCTTCAAGCACTGACTAGTTTTAAATACACCCTCGAAAAGAGGAACCAAACTGACTTGTCTCCAATCAACTGAATTCATTGGCAAAGTTTTACCTGTTCAAAGTTGTTGACAGTTGCACCGCAAAGATAGCCTGTGCTTCTATTAGCATCAATTTCATTACCGAGCTTCTCAACCTAACGAAGTAAAATACAGTAGATAAGCTGCAACGATTTATATGAGTGTCTGCCTCAAAAGCAGGAAAAAATTAAAAATTGATGAATTGATTATGAGCAATTAAGTGAAACTCGGTGAAGTGAACTAATATGATGACACAAAGGCTAACACTCTATGGCTTAGCTAAACTAACCTCTTCAGGTTGTGTGGGGTCAGAATTCACTCCTAGAACTGGAACCGAGTCATCAATGAAATGGCTACCTTGTAACAGAGTGCCATCACCACCAACTGTAACAACAAGGTCCACATCACGGATGGGCTGTGATAGATTGTTGCGTACTATGGATTTCCACTCAACAGGCTTGTGGCGCAAAATGTTCTGACAATAGTTTATTGCATCCTTGTGCACCTTTCGCCTGTTGTCCAAGTAATGTAATATCTGCAATTCCTTCAAAAGAAACTGAATTATAAGCGTGTTTTAAACTGACTCAACAAAAGGATATATGGTTAGGGTTTAGGGCAAAAACATAATATGATGAATCAACAGGAGATGAGTTACTTGTATGCCTCTGCAAAATTCACAAAGAGATGGAACCAAACCATCCCTCAGAAATAGCAAGGCAATCAATGTCCGGAACACTATGAGAAGAAGCAAGCCTATGGCTCTCTGCTCTTCACTCGAGGCTCCATTTAAGGGAAAATGTAATTGAAGAAACAAGTTTACAGAATAAGTCACTGTAATTTTTTTTCCAAACTTCCCACAAACAAGACATACCTACGGAAGAGATATCGTGTCCTTAAGTTTATTTATCTATACAATGATAGAGTCAAAACTTTTTTGGGTACAACATTCTCTTGTTTACTGGATCAAACTAGTGACATCAACATTTTGTATTCCAACAGTTTTCTCAAACTTCAGTTCTGTTTGTAAAAGCCACAATCATGCAAAGTGTGGGATGAGAAACTAGTAGCCGAATACTGGAGCTTTTGTGCAAGCCATCTTGAAGCATGGCATACTAATACATGATTTTTTTTTCTCAACACCACAAAATATCACTAAAACATCTTTCAAATTGGTAAAACGTCCAAATCTCTTTACTTTTCTCACTTCTAATTCCATTTTCACTCGCATTATCGAGTTTTTCAATTCATTGAATATTTTCATAAAGAAAAGCTAATTTCTTTTTTGTTTCTTTTAATTTCCCACTTCTCATTTACAAAGAAATTAAAATTCAAGCGCACCACCTATAAGTATCCAAACCAAAGTCATCAACTTGGGCATTTTAGCAAACAACTTGAACGCTAAGCTGAATATTTCAATTGAATCATCAAAACTAGCAACGCTTTAGAGGAAGCAGTTCAAATATGAGGGTCCACAATAAGATACATGTTCTAGCGGACACTGAATCAGAAAGAAGCAAAAGCGTCATAGTACCTGAGGGTTGGTGATGCGAGCCAGACCGTCTGATTGGGAAACTGGGTAAACGTCGAACGGTTTTAACAGCAGCAGCAATCTCTTCATCGCCATTTCTCTCTCTCTCTCTCTGCTTGAAGCGTATGACGGTTGTTCAGCCAAAGGTCGGCCAAGACTAGACTTCGCATAAACAGGCCCTCACTTAACAATTGTAATTTGTGAGGGTCTAGTGAGCAATTGTTAGGGTATACGTATAATACGTATTGGGTGTATGCATGTGAGAATCATTATGCATCAATCGTCAGATTTCATTCGCATATGCAATGGTAACAAAAATTCAAGGGTCAAAAAAAGAAAGAAGTGTAAATTAAATTAAAAAATTATGGAACGAAAATTCAAGGGTCATAACAAGAAAGAAGTGTAAACTAAATTAAAAAAATGATCACTTGCTAACGGGTCTAACCCAGTGAAAAATGATCTTGACTTACCGGTGGACCGCCTACACCGAACTAACCCTACTTTTATTTTTTATATATGACATTTTCTTATTTGTTATCACCATTTATTATTTTTTTGATCATATACATGCATTCCAGTAACGGGTTGTTGGTGTTTATTTGGTGATTTAAAAAATAATTAATCAATTAAAATTCGAAATAAAGACAAAAATAGTCATTTTATTGACAGAAGAAATCACGAGTTCAGCACATACAGGACAGCTAGTATTTACAAAGTATTTCTTTTTTCTGTAAATAAGCCTCCTCAAGTTTCTTCACTGTTGTCTGTAAGCGTTGAGATAAGAAAACCTTCAAAATTGGGGCCTTTGAAGATATCTCAATTGTATCCCCACTTTGTATAGAATAGAAAACATGAGAACCATCAGTGTAAATGGCACCCTCTTTACAAAACCATGTAGCATCCATGGACTGATGAGATTTGATTAATCCATGCATCAAGCTTGAGGTCTCTCCTGGTGACATGGGCTCTCTTACCATAAACTGGAGATCCTCAGATAGGATGGGCATCGGAAAACCGCCTGCTGAGAGCATCGCAGCTGTTGATCCGGCAGCGGTTGACACTCTTAGACCACTTGATCGAGAGTTCACCAAGGGGGAACATGGCTGGTCATCACTTTTAATTCTGCAAACAAGGAGCTCTATCTATAAGTTTATTTTGTTTTTAGGTGGGGAGGGAAGTTCAGGAATTCAAACAAATATAGGAAAATGTAGATACATGTTAACTGAACATAAGGATTTACTTGAATGAGAACTGTGAAACTGCTGCTGGACATGGATGTGCGATCAAAACATCATTAAGAGCATAAGTTGAAAGCACTAGTGAGTTCACACATATGGATATCCTTGTCAATTTTGAAGGAATTGTTCGACCCTCGAGGATGTTGTCCAGTACCTATGAAGAAAAACATAAGAGAGCAAATTTTCAAAAGATCAATTCCAAAACTTGCAACCTAAAAAAGGAAGTCCTGCTTCAGACTCAAAAACACTGATTTTGCCACAAATCATTCACTTCCTAACTCTAAAACAGATAAATGGTATCATATTGAAGTTATGCAGAATAACCACACAGAGTTGGAAATAAAAAATCACTTAGCCTTACTCCAAAGTGATTGGGCTTGGCTACACAGATCCCCCCACTAATCAAACCCCATTTAAGAAAGGTCATTTTATGCACCAGACTCTAGATGCCTTATAAAACCTTATCAGGAACGCTTTGGCAAGCAAATAAATATCAATTGAGTACTCTCCTTATGCCTAATTCTAAAGACACCCTAGGATAGAGCAACCACACTCTGACTGGCCTCAATTCTGCTTTCCTTTTGCATCAAATTCATGCCGTGGTCTTACCTGTTCAAAGTTATTGACAGTTACAGCGCAAAGATAGCCTGTGCTTCTAGTAGCATCGATCTCATTGCTGAGCTTCTCCACCTAACCAAATAAAATATGGAAAATAAGCTGCTCTGATATATACGAGTATCTGCCCCAAAATCAGGAAAAAGAATAAAAGATGAATTCATTACAAGCAATGATTAAGCAAAACTCAGGAAACTAATATGGTAATATAAAGGCTAACACTCTATGGCTTAGCCAAAGAAGAAACTAACCTCTTCAGCCCGTGTGGGGTCAGAATTCACTCCTAGAACTGGAACTGAGTCATCAATGAAATGGCTAGCTTGTAATAGAGTGCCATCGCCACCAACTGTAACTACAAGATCCACATCATGGATGGGCTGTGATAGATTGTTAAGGACTATAGATTTCCACTCAACAGGTTTGCGGCACAAAATATTCTGACAAAAAATTATTGCATCATTGTGCACCTTTAGCCTATTTTCCAAATGATGTAACATCTGCAATTCCTTCAAAAGAAACTGAATTACAAGGGTTTAAAACTGACTCAAGAGTAGGTGGGAGAATTTGTTAACAAGAGGGTGTAATAGAAGAAAAGAGTTTGGAGAATAAGTCTAAGTTCTAACTGTAACTCCTGGCCAAATTTTCCACAACCAAGAGACAAGCTATTGAACAAATATTGTAATCTGACCTTGATGCCAAAACTTCTGGTGGAACATTTAAATACTTCAAAATCAACCTATTTATCTTTTCCGGGTATGGCATTCTTATTTACATGGTTAAACTAGTGAAATCAAACGTTCACACACCGTTTAGTTTTAAAATTTATCCCCCACTCCACTGATTCCAACAGTTTTCTCAAACTTCGGTTCTGTTGAAAAGGCCTCAAGCAAGCAAAGCACAGGGTGAGAGGCTAATATCCATATAACATGAATCCTAGGAAGAAATAATTGAGTTTTGCGCACGCCTAAACACATGAAAACTTTGACCATATTTGGCATCTTGAAGCATGGCATACTCATACATGAAACTGTTATTCAAAAAGTCAATATACCAAAGAAAAAGAACTAAAAAGACAAAATTTCACCAACACTAAAAAATCTTACAAATTGGTACAACGTACAAATCTCTTCACTGTTCTCACTTCTAATTTCATTTTCACCCTCATTATGGAGTTGTTGCATTCATTGAAATTAGTTTTATTATAAAGAACTAAGCTTTTCTCATTTCTCTTCATTTCCCAATTCTTATTTACAAAGCTAAATTAGATAATACAAAATAAAGCAGACCAACAAAGTGTTCAAACTAAAATCAACTTTGGCATTTTGGCAAACACTTGGAATGCTAAGCTGAATATATGCAAGTGAATAATCTACCTAAACCCTTATAGAGGAAACAGTTCAAATATGAAAGAAGCAGAGGCAGGGCGTCATATTACCTGAGACTGAGGGTTGGTGATGCGAGATGGACCGTCTGATTGAGAATCTGAGTAAACGTCAATCGGTTTTAACAGCATCAACAATCTCCTCCTCGACATTATTCTCTCTCTGTGAAAGGTTTGATGATTGTCCAGCCAAAGCTCGGCCTAGACTTGCAACAGTGGAACAGGCCTCACGATTGTGTCTTTCGTGATTCCATTTTTTCTTTTTTCTTTTTCTAAATAAAAAGGGGGCCAAATAGCACTTTTACTCCTACTATTTATATATATATAAATCATATAGCCGATCGGCTATACCCGGTTTATTTTTTTTTTTAATAGTGTAGCCGGCCGGCTGTACACGTGCGCCTAGGCAGTGGTTGGGTCCTTTTATTTTATATATATATATAAATAGTATCGCGGAGCGGCTATACCCGAATTTTTACAAATGTTTTTTCAAAAATAGTATAGCCGCGCGGCTTTATTGTTTGACATGTGGGGACTAAGCGCTGGGCGGTTTTTTTTTTATATCTATAAATAGTATAGCCGCGCGGCTATACTCGGTTTTAATAATTTTTCATAGGGGGTTTCACTAAAACACCCAAAATGGGAGCTAAAATTATAAAAAAACCCAACACCCAAAGCACTTTATAAACACACCCAAAACCCATCATTACACACACTCAAAATCCATTTATAAACACACCCAAAAAATATACAATTGTTCATTTTGGGGTTGATTTTGGGTGTGTTTTTATGTTTAAATAGTGTGTGGGTTTTTTTTATAAATACATGTTTAGGATTAGGTTTTTTTATAATAATCTATTTTTTATATATAAATAGTACGGCCGTTCGGCTATACCCCTATTTACTAATTTCTTTAAAAAATAGTCTAGCCGCGCGGCTTTACTGTGTTTGACATGTGGGCGGGTCCTTTTTTATATATAAATAGTATAGCCGGGCAGCTATACCGGTTTTTTAAACTTTAAAAAAAAAAATCGTATAGCCGCTAGGCCTTACGTTTTGACTACGTGGCGCATAGTGATGGGCGGGTCCTTTTATTTTATATACAGATATATATAGATAAATAGTATGGCTGCCCGGCTATACTCGGATTTTTACAGTTTTTTTAAAACGGCTATACTCGTTTTTCAAAAACTTTTTAAGAATAGTATAGCATGGCGGCGTTACTTGTTTGACACGTGGCGCATAGGCTAGGTATATATATAAATAGTATAGCTGCATGGCTATACCTTGTTTTTAATTTTTTTTTTATAAAATAGTATAGCCACGCGGCGATTTTCGGGTAATCTGGTAAATTTCGCCGGCTTAGACCTATGCCGACGAACTTTCATCAACATAGGTGTTTTTGTTTTTTTGTTTTATTTTGAAAATATAAAATTAGTTTCTTTACTTTTGTTTTTTTGGCCAACTTCTTTAATTTAATATATTCAATTAAGTAATATCTTAGCCTTTTTGAATTACTTTAATTAGTAATTATATTTTAATTATTATTTCTTTAGTGAATATTTAAATATGTTACTGATTTCACAAATGACTTAATAAATAGTAAGTACTTTAAGTTTAATGGATGTTGAAAAAATTAATTACTTATTTTTGTTTGGGTGTCTTAATTAAATTTCTCCATATTCGTCGATTAATAAAGAGTTGGTGGACCACTTGACCGAATAATTTAGTTGAGGAATCAAAATGCAACTCCTTCGATAAAATGAAGAATGATATCACTAGACAACATGATGTTGACAAACTTTAGTGTAAATTGTTTGTGAAACATTTAAGATTTGACATTGCAATACTTTGAAGATTCTGAATCAAAATGCAATTTTGGCCAAATTATAAGGGTGTAAAATATAAATTAATAACCTAGGTAGAAGAAAACTCAAACTCAACTGTTCTCAAAAAGAAAAAACTTATCAATCAACTTGAGGCCCAAACCCAAATGCCCATAACCAAAACGGATCCAAGCTTCATTCGGGTCCGGACCTTTCCTCAATTGGTTTTCGGTTGAGCTAACAATATTATCCTAATGCGTTGACCCACAAATCAATCCGGGTATACTCTTATCGGACCCAACCCATATTCTCTCGCAGCCACATCGGGTTCAGACTCTCTCTCTCTCTCTCTTCAGGGTCTCTCACAATCGAACCCCAATTTGCCGGAGCGCCGATCGGGTTTCCTGAAATTCTTTGAAGAAACAAAGTCTTTACAACAATTACTCTGTAAGACCAATTTCGAACATTTCTGTGAAAATGTTACTTTTTTTGCCCTCTCACTCTGTTAGGTTCAGATTTTAATTGCAATTTCTAATGTTTGTGGGAGTTTCTTTGGTTGATTTTGGTGTTACCCAGATCGCACAATTTGATGCATATGCTTATTCTGTTGCTTAGGAAATTGAAGCTGAAATGTTGAAACTTTTTTGAGTGAAATTTGAGATTTTGGTTGTCATTTCTTCGAAATTTGATTTCTCGACGTTGGTTTTTGGGTGCTGATGAATTTCTAAGTGATGAGGTTGTGGTTACCTCGTGATTTTGTATGATATAGAGGAGCACGATTTGACACTGATTTTATCACTTAAATTGTGATATGGGCCAATTTAACCCAACAAATGACTCAAAATGTTGACTCTTATGGAATTTATTGTGTTGTCAAACCTCATTAAGTACATATCAGTTATATGTTTACCTTCTATGGCTTCCTATTCAATGGAATGTTGTGTCGGAAGATTTTCTGTTGGAATCAATATTCAAGTTGTGAGGTTTCATGGTTTGTTTCACATAATTAGTATCTGTTGTCAGATTTAATGTACTTTTGCTGTTTTATTCACTGGTTTTAATGTTGTCTTTTTGGTATAATGTGGGTTGTGTTATAGATATGCTTCCAGGGCTTTTGAAATCTGTGGGGCAAAATTGATTCAATTTTTTGTATTGTGCAATAAAGAAAAAATGCTCGGTTATGTATAAAGATCCCATTAGTGAAATCAGAGTGCACGTACCTCTTTATTATTTTGATCTTCTGCCTGATAAATGTCTCCGTCACTTCAAATGCAAAATAATGCAGTGTTTTCTCCCTGTAGTGATTCAGTGTCTATATGCACACTGGTGTCCATGTGTGTGTGTGTGTGTTATAATTTATTTATTTCACATTGATCTTTTGGTATATGTGTCCCGTTACTAATCCAAGGAAAGAGGATATTAAAAAAATAAAGATCAAACAGGGATCGCTTTTCACTGATTTCCAAGGATGTAAGCTTACCAAGGCTTTTGTCCGAGAATACTTTGACTTCTTGTAGAGTTTGTATTCCAAGGGTTTACTTACACCAAGATTCTATCAGTGTGGTTGTTTTTGTATATATCTCCTGATTCAGTTGAGTTGTAATATCTCTATTAGTATGGGATGTTTATGCATTCATGCAAGTATATGTGCACAAACATTGATATTTTCATTCAATTTTTTATTGTTGTTGTACACCATGGCTAGGACCTTAATAATATGCTATTATTTGTTGTAGTAACGATCTGTGTGCTCAGTGCCATAATGATGTCCCTGTAGTATATTTTTTTTGGAGCAATTTAAGTTTTTTGTTTTGATCTTTTGTGTGACTTTATAAACATTATTAGTTATTGATGTTTGAGGTTCTGCAGATTCATCTTGTAGTTTTATCTGATTTAGTCGTTATATCTTATATGATGCGCAGACTTTGGTTGATTTCATGCCAATGTGATGGAAATACCCATTGAGTCAGCTATCAAGAAACCAAAGAGGTTGACATCTATTGTCTGGAATCATTTTGAAAGGGTTAGAAAGGCTGATATATGTTATGCTGTTTGTGTGCATTGTAACAAGAAGCTCAGTGGATCAAGTAATAGTGGGACCACACATCTGAGAAACCATTTAATGCGATGTCTAAAACGATCCAACTTTGATGTTTCTCAACTACTTGCAGCAAAGAGAAGGAAAAAAGATAATACCGTTGGCCTTGCCAATATTAATTGTGATGAAGCACAGAGAAAAGATGAATATATGAAGCCAGCACTCATAAAGTTCGATCAGGATCTGAAAAAGGATGATATCGTTACCATTGCAAGTGGCAAGTTTGATAATGACCGTAGTCGTCTTGATCTTGCCCGTATGATTATATTGCATGGTTACCCGTTGACCATGGTTGATCATGTTGGATTCAAAGTTTTTGTTAAGAACCTTCAGCCGTTGTTTGAGGTTGTGCCAAATAATGACGTTGAGCATTTTTGTATGGAAATTTATAGGAAAGAAAAACGTCAAGTGTATCAAGCAATTAATAGTTTGCAGGGAAGAATTAACCTTTCTGTTGAAATGTGGTCTTCTCCAGAAAATGTTGAGTATCTATGTTTGACTGCACATTATATTGACGAGGACTGGAAGCTACAAAAGAAAATTCTGAACTTTGTCACACTTGATCCTACTCATACTGAGGACTCGCTTTCAGAAGTAATTAGCAAATGTCTGATGGACTGGGATATTCACAGTAAGTTGTTTGCCTTCACATTGGATGATTGTTCCACCGATGATGACATTGTTCTGAGAATTAAAGACCGGATCTCCCAAAGTAGGCCTCTCGCGGGTCATGGTCAGTTATTTGATATCCGCTCTGCTGCACATCTTCTAAATTCAATTGTACAGGATGTGTTGGAAGCACTGAGAGAGGTGATACAAAAGATTCGAGGAAGTTTCAAACACGTAAGAAGTTCACAAGTGGTACAAGGGAAGTTCAACGAAATTGCCCAGCAAGTTGGAATCAATAGTGAGAGAAGATTAATTCTTGATTTCCCAGTTCGGTGGAACTCAACATACATTATGCTTGAAACAGCCTTAGAATACAGGGGTGCATTTTCTCTCCTGCAAGAGCACGACCCTTCCTACACTTCATCTTTAACCGATACAGAATGGGAATGGACAAGTTTTGTTACAGGTTATTTGAAACTTCTTGTTGAAATCACTAATGTCTTTTCAGGCAACAAATCTCCAACTGCAAGTATATATTTTCCTGAGATTTGTCATGTTCACATCCAATTAATTGAATGGTGCAAGAGCCCAGATGACTTTCTTAGTTGTATGGCATTGAAGATGAAAGCTAAGTTTGATAAATATTGGAGCAAGTGCAGTTTGGCTTTGGCAGTTGCTGCAATCTTGGATCCCCGATTCAAAATGAAGTTGGTGGAGTATTACTATTCTCAAATATATGGTAGTACTGCTCTCGATAGGATTAAAGAAGTTTCTGATGGCATCAAGGAGCTTTTTGACGCATATTCAATTTGCTCAACAATGGTTGATCAAGGTTCGGCTTTGCCGGGCAGCAGCTTACCTAGTACCAGCAGTGATACTAGGGATCGATTGAAGGGATTTGATAAATTTCTCTATGAGACTTCTCAGAGCCAGAATGTGATATCAGACTTGGACAAATATTTAGAGGAACCAGTCTTTCCTCGTAATTGTGATTTTAACATATTAAATTGGTGGAAGGTCCACACACCAAGGTACCCTATCTTGTCGATGATGGCACGTGATGTTCTGGGAACTCCTATGTCAACTGTTGCACCAGAATCAGCATTCAGCATTGGTGGTAGAGTTCTTGATCAATGTCGAAGCTCACTGAATCCTGATATTCGGCAGGCTTTGGTATGCACACAAGATTGGTTGCAGGTGGAATTAAAAGGCATGTGCATTCTACTTGAATTTTTCTTTGTCTTTGATATGAGCTGTACTTAGCAGCAATCTAATTGCAAGATTTTCATCTCTCTTTTTGTATCAGATGTTAATCCATTCTCAAGCCATTCTGCTGCTAGACCACTACTTATTGAATCAAGTTAATTTTCCAAAGGTATGCATGTGCTACGTTTCTTGTGTTTGTCTATATTTATTTGACTAATTATATGTGTCGGATTACCAACTTTGGTGTAATCTTGTCATGGAAGGTTGATGGATCAGATATTGGCCTCTATCCCGGTGGTGTCTAGTCACCGTTGACATGCTTAAAGCTGGTCTGGGCAGTGAACCTAATCTCTTTCTCCATGTCAATACATCACATGAGACCTGTTAATTGCTTATAGTTCTTTGTCAAGCTTAAATGTAAATTTTAGGGCATCAACTAGATTCCCAGATTTGTACTTAAATTAGAGGGACCGCTTTTGTCATTGAAAGATGTCTCTTTGATTTGCCAGCATGTGACACTTGCTTTGTAAGATGATTCATCAAGTTTTAGATTGAATAGAAGCTGAGTTTAAGAATGTGGGCTGCTATCCCATCTCTGGTTTCGTACTAACCACACGCCGTTTGTTCCACTCTTTTGGCCGGCATGGCGGGATGAATATCAAAAGTTCTTATTGAAAGAACTGGTTTCTGTTGCATGTATAGGTCGATCCAGAGTTCTGGTTTTACTTGCTTGCAAGCTTTTGTAAGAATGACACAAAATGTGAAGTGGGTTTAAATGACCAGGGCAGGGCACCACACAGATTATTAGCACAGTTGTTGCCCCAACCCAAAGTGTGTTCAAAGGGATGCAAGCAACAGCATTTGATTTCTTTGTCTCAACATTAACTCATATACCACACCATGTACTTTCTCATATATAATAACCCCAAAATCCCCAACTTCTTACATTTAGAGATTTAAAGCAAAGTATTTCACCACAAACTTAAGAGAAAATATCTACACGAAATCCTCCTGAGGCTGCCCATCAAATTTCTAATCAAATACAATGCTGTGTGCAAATCATATGGAGGTCTCTGATCAAAAGCTCAACCTTCATTCACAGCCACCTCAGACGCACAGCCTCTCCAAGCACACGCTTTTATCTCAGAGAGAGGACACTACTGGTAAGCTTTTCTCCTTGCATTAGGACAACACTGAATTAGGTTTGTATACCGAGCTTAAATTGTTGCATTGTTTTTTAATAAATAAATAAATAAATTGTAGCATTGTAGCAATGGTCCTTAAATTATTCCCCGATTTGCATTTTTGTCATTGAATTTCAAAATAGTTGTTGTGATCCTTAAATTTGGACCGGCGTTGCTCTATTCATAATTTTCGTCAATAGTGTTAATTTTCTGTCAAATCCGAAGGCAGATTAGGAATTTCACTACCCATCATCTTAAAATAAATAAATAAAATAAAGAAGAAAAAAAAACATGTGCTGCTCCCTGAACATCCCCTCCCCAGACATCCCAATCCCCCATCCCCAGCACCCCTCTTCTACTCAACCTTGCTATTGAGCGACTCATTACCTGATCTCTATATCTTCCCTCTTTTTTCTTCCCATTTTTTAGTTTTTAATTTATATTTTTAAATTTTATCATGTGTAATTTTTTATTTTTTTGTGTACCCCAATATTTAACATAAAAATTTGCAAAATTGACGAAAAGGACCAATAGCGCAACACATAACCTAATGTGAAGACTACAACAACTATTATTGAAAATTCAAGGAAGCAAATACAAATCGAGGTATAATTCAAGGACCATTACCACAATTATTTAACCTAAATTCATTCATTCAACATTAATCCAACATATTTCCATTTCGGTCGCTTTGGAACTCGTATTGGGCTCATATGCCCTCGCTACTAATTCTGCCACAATTATTTGGAACCCTTATGCTGGAAAGTTTGCGTTTCTGCCTAGGGCTAGGGTTAAGCCAAACCCCATGCGAGCTTGAGGTTTGGTCATTAGCCAGGAGCTCCTTTTAGTTCTGCTGTCGTTCCTGCGAACCTTTGGCCCTTAGGTTTTTAGATACAGCTACAGCCAAGCTTTTGTTAATGGTTGCGGGTGGAATTACAAGGCATGTACGCTAATTTATACCTGAGTTTTTACTTTGTCTTCAAGATCATCTGATTCTGTACTTGGCATAGTGATCTTATTCTTATTGCAGTAATTACTATTTTCTTTTTTTCTTGGTATTAATTAGGTGAAGAAAAATACTCAAAAGTTTAGGTGTATTCAAAGAGTCATAGATTTTGAAGGATTTCTAGGGTTGTGGATTGAGGGTGAGAGAGAGGTATAAATACCTAAGTTCATAACAAGTCCAGCCGTCCCCCAATATTTCATTTGAAGCTTCGACGATCTATTTTCTCTCTCTGCAAATTACGAGCATTCCTCCATCTTTCTCAAGGTACACTCATTTTTTTTCTCTCTTCAAATCAATTTGTACACTGCTAGTTTTTTTTTTCCCATTATTTTCTTGTTCATTGATGATAATCTGGTTGGGTTTTACTTGTTATTAGGGTTTCGGTTAGGGTTAGGGTTTACGTAAGCGCCTTTTCTTGTTTTAGTTTTGGTATTTTCATCTATATAGTAGTTTATAGCATATGTGATTTGTTGTTTCCTATAGGCTTGGATTGTTTTTTTAGTACACTTATAATCATCCTAAATTCACATGAAACGCAAAAAAGAAGAAATAACATTTTATTGGAAAGATAAGGATAGTGTGGTGGCTTAAACAGTGTGTTTAATCAATTATATTATATTGCAGCTTCTGTAAGCTTGTCTCATCTAATTTTTTTCAGCCCTATTAGATTGCAGCTTCTGTAAGCTTATGTATGTTTGCAAATTTTGGCCTGTTTTGTTATGCATGGTCCTTTTGCTCTTGCATTATTAATCATTTGGTTCTTTTTTTCTTTTTTTTTCTATGAGAAATATATATCATTAGGTCTTTTACTTTCTTGTATTATTAGTTGATTTTATGCATAATATTGTCAGTTAGAGAAGTTGTGTGGTTTTGTATTATATTAGATCAATAAGAAACTAAAAATTAGATATCTAATAATAATTTGCATATATAGTTACATTACAAATGGGAGATGCACGACAATTGCAAGTAAATGGAAAAGGGAAGGCCAAGAATGATTATAACAGTTGGAATATGGAAGAGAGCACGATGTTGTTACAACTCATGGTCGATGCTGTGTCTCGTGGATGGCGTAATCCTAATGGCGTGCTAAACAAGGCAACTGTAGAAGCCAAAATACTTCCTAAGATTAATGAAAAACTTAAGTGTCAAAAAAGTTATTCTCATTACCAAAGTCGGTTGAAATACTTTAAGAAAAAATATCATAAGTATACCCAACTTGTCCATCATAGCTCTGGATTTAAGTGGGACCCAATAAGAAAGAAATTCACTGGTGATGAAAAACTTTGGGAAGATTACTTTAAGGTGCGCTTCTTAACTCTTCTTTAAATATATTATATTTGGTAATTTGAGTACATATTACTTCCTTTCTTAAATAATTATTATTTTCTTGTTTCTTTTACAGTCCTATCCGAGCCACATAGGCCTTCGCACAGAAACTTGTGAGGACTATGAGGAATTGCAAATTGTATTTGGGAATGAAATTGCTATTGAGAGAAACTCGTTAGAATTGGGTGACGATATTGATGCAAGAATTGATTGGGTCGAAGACAGACATGTTGGAAAAGAGGAGTTTGTTTATGATGATGGTAATAAGGCTTTTTTACCAAATGAAAAGGAACCATCACACCAAGATCCATCACTTGGACAATCTTCATCACCCTTACTCTTTCATGCCACTAGTCCGAAAGTTCCCTCAGAAAGCATCAACCAGAAGAAACGAACTAGAGCTGAGTATGAAGGGAATACTAGCTCATTTGAGACCACCAATCAAGCTGGAATACTGGAAAAACTCTCTCTGAGCATTGATTCAATTGCTACCAACTTTCAGAGAATCTGTAACCTATTGGAGAAAAGGGAGAAAGATAGAGAGAAAAGGAAAAGAGGGAACCAAAGTTCTATCTGGGATGCTATCAAAGAGACCCCAAATTTGGATGAACGTGCTCGTTATAAAGCAGTTGCATTGCTTAATACTAAAACAAGAAGGGATGTATTTTTAAGTATGTCACTTGAAGAGCGCTCAGATTGGATAACCTACCTTTTGAAATGAGTGTTATTTGGGTGATGATACATCAGGCTCTATTGGGTATTTATGTTGTTTATCAAGCATTTTTGTTTTTGTTTAAATTCCTCAACTCATAGTTGTAATTGTTCAGGGGCCTTTTTCGTCGTTCAGATTTTTCTCTTTCAGTTGCCTGCATGTGACACTTTATTTTTAAGATGTTTTTCAAGTTTCGGATTTAATGGAAGCTGAATTTAGCAATGTGGGCTGCTGTGCCATCTCATGGTTTTACTAACCACATGCCACGGCATGTAGGGCTGTGCAGGATCCAAACCAATCCGCTAAAACCGACCAAACCAATCCAATCCAATCCAATTTTTATTGGTTTCGACAACATCGGCGGATTGGATTGGATCAGAAAATTGAAAATCCAATTGGATCGGTTTAGATGACGGATCAAGTTTTTAAAATCCAACCAAAACCGAACCAATCATATATATATATATATAATATTGTTCTTCCCATACGTTCCTATTGTAAAATATATAAATACATATTGATTAAAAATTAATATATTGACCTTACCCATACCCAGCATGCTAAACATGCTCAGAAACTCTCATATTTGTTTCCTACAGACAACACAGCATGCTCAACATGCTCACAAACTCCCATACGTTATTAATATATTAGATAGCATACTTGCTTTATTTACCAAGGGTCCACAAGTTTGAACAAGGTCAGAAGAATTCTCACACCCTTCATCAGCATATTTGGTAAGTGTTTATTATTTTTGGGTTCAAGAATTCAGTAATTCATCATTCAAGCATAATATTAAGTTATTAACATAGTTTTATGAAACAGATGGCAACTTCTACTTCAACTTCCATGGGAAACCAAACTGGAAATACAAGTCAACCACCAATTGATGTGCTTTCAACTTCTAATGTTATTGATGCTGTCAAAGTTTCAAATGTTGAAGTGTTGCTACAAGAAACAAAACCCAGCGATTCTTCATGATGTAGCATCAGAATCAACATTTAGTAATGGTGGTCGTATTCTTGATCCATATAGGAGTTCATTATCCCCAAGAACAGTGGAGGCACTCATTTGCACACAAAATTGGTTACGTTCTTCACCAAAAATTGATATTCTTGAGATCATAGATGATATCGAAGACATTGAATCATGTAAATATTATTTCAAGATAATTTTCATATTTTAAATTAATTAGTATTGATTTTATTATATTTATTTTAATATGATATTTTCTTCTTTGTAGAAATTTTGGGTCCTACATCAAAACTTACATTGAATGAAAATTGATGTGGATGATTGCATGATCTCTAACATGGAAGGATTGATGGACCTGGAAGCCTAAAAGAGTTCTCAAAGTTTTTTTGGTTAATTTTAGTTTTTTTTTTTTTTAAGAATGGATGTAGCTCTTAATGTAATGTTGTTTTTAAATTTCATGTTGTATTTTCAGATTGAATTTTGAATTGAATTATATGTAATGAAAAACTAAAGTTCTTTTGCAATGATTATATTTTCATACAAACCGATCATCCAATCCAATCCAATGTACATTGGATTGGATTGGATTGGATCCTGATATTTGATCATATTGGATTGGATTGTAAAATCTGTAATCCAATGAAAAATTGGATTGGATTGGATTGTTAAGAAACCATTGGTTTCGACCCGATGCTCACCCCTAACGGCATGAAGGTGGAAATTTTTAAAACGAAAGAATTGCTTTCTGTTGCATAAAGGTTGTTTGGACTGAAATTACTCTGGGGTAAACAAAGGTGTTGTGCTCAAGCGTTTGGTTTTGCTATCCAAACAATCAGACTTGGTTGTCTTAACTGAGAACCATCAATTGATTGTTTACATTAGGTGAGATAGGAAGTCTAAATTCATAGACAAATTCTAGTTTTTTTTTTTTTTTTTTCTGTGTGGAAAAGAAAAACTTACAATAATCAATAGTCACGATAACAGGAAATTTCCTTCCGGGGGTCAATGTGTAAAAGGTTTTAAAAAAAATAAAAAATTGGGCTTTGTGCTAAAATAACCATTTTTCACAACTTTTGTTCCAAAATAGCCATTGTCCTCCATAGTGTCCCCATAGTTCCCTATATGTTATCCCCATAGCGCCCCTGTAAAGTATATGTTATCCCCATAGCGCCCCTGTAAAGTGGTGGAGCAACGTAGGGACCAGAGGGGTCATAGGCCCCTTCTCAACTCTCTCTCTCTCTGTGCAAATAATTTAATGTTGTATATGAATTGAATTGAATATTAACATAGGATACAAGGGTTTTATATACTACAATCAAAACTTAATCTGTAAAATCTATAATTTAAAAGTTTATTCTTCATTTTTACTTTAGAGGATATCAGTCAGACTCTCAAAATGATGCGCAAGATGCTCTATGAGAACTTACAGTGTTTATGCTCGCATTCCCTTCATTTTTATATTTTGCAAAAGGGCCCTCTTTAACATCAATTCCTATGCTCTATGAGAACTTACAGTGTTTATGCTCGCATTCCCTTCATTTTTATATTTTGCAAAAGGGCCCTCTCTAACATCAATTCCTGGCTCCGCAACTACATGTAATGCAAGGATGGCCATTTTAGAACAAAAGTTGTGGAGAATGGCTATTTTAACTAATTTCTCAACAACAACAAAATTACAAAATAGACTCATAAAAATTAAACATTAATATAATACTTCATAATTAATATTTTAAAAAAACCATATTACAAACTATAATTGTTCACTACGAGTTTTGAGTTTGGATGGTGGTGGTTTGGGTGTGTAGAGGTAGGTTAGGAGTTGGGAAGGATATGGTTCTTTTTTGGGGGAAATCCAACAGGCATAACACTAAGGAGGGTGTAATTCAATTTAGATTTTAAATGATTTAGAAGAGTTATAAAGTTGATGGAGTTTAATTGAATTAAATTGAGTTTGATTGAATTCTACAAACTCCACATAGATTTTGACTGAATTCGTGTATAGATTTTAACTGAGTTTGTTAGAGTTTTATTATTGATTTTAATAAAGTTTATAGCACTCAAAAAAGAAAGGGTTTAGGGGTGATGACGGTGGTGGTGATGGCGATGGTGGGGGAGGTAATGGTGGTGGTGGAGGTGGTGGCGTTAGCTGTGGCAGTGGCAACAGCAATGGTGATGATTCTAGTGGTGGTGACAATGGGGCTGATAGTGGGGGTGACAGTAGTGGTGGCGGTGGGGGTAAGGGTGGTGGCTGTGGTGGTGGTGATGGTGGGTGATGGTGGTGATGACAATGACTGTGGTGGTGGTGGTGGCGGCGACGGCGGTGGTGATAGCCATGATAAGATGGTAGTAGCTTGAGAATAAAAATAATATATCTATCAAAATCCCTGGGGGAAGCAAAGATTTGTCATGGCCTAAAATTAGTCTATAATCAAACAAAATCCAACACTTTTTATATTTCCTTTAAAATCAATGAATTTTTTAATACATCCCAACTATTATGAAGTCTTTTAAAGTCATGATTGAATACATTCAAATTTGAATGGAATTTAAAAAGTCTGAATTGAATCCACCCATAATTGTATAGACTTCTATAAAATTGTGATTGAATACACCTGAACTTTTAAACCTCTTTAAAATCTTTTAAAATCTAAATTGAATACACCCCCTAATAATTTTGAATGTCATGACCATTTGCAAAACTAAATGTATGGACATTAAGGTGCCGTTTGGTAACGTTTTCAAGGCCCCGTTTTTATTTTTTACCAAAAACGCGTTCGGTATGTGGTTATCATTTTCACTGGAATTGTTTTATGAAAACACCAAATCATTGTTTTCATTTTCTACCTAATGTATTGGTTTGATTGCTTTCTTTTTTATTTTTTTATTTTTTCTTTTTGCTACATATATTATTCAATTTCATATTTATTTTTAAAAGATAATATTATTTTATTATCTAGGTTTTTCTAAAATTATAATTTTTATTATTATTTTAATTATACATTATTATTCTCAAAGTATACATTTTTCATTGTTTGTAATAATTTTTAGCCTTTAAAATATCAGAATTTATAAATAAATAAAAATTATTACAAAAATTAGCAAAAAAATATACTTGAAAAATAACTCACAAATTATTATTGTCCTAGCAGTCACGTTTTCACAATTTTTATTTTCTGAATCTGTTTTCCAATTAATCTACTAGGCGTATTTTTGAATCAGAATTTCCATGTGGTTGGCACTTGTGATGGGCTCATATCATATGCATTGCTGCTCATTCTGCAACAATAATCTGGAACCCTTCTGTTAGAAAGTTTATGTTTTTGCCTAGGCCTAGAATTCCCTTCTCCACAGAGTATGACACCAGAACGATAGCAAGTTATGCCTTTGGCTATGGTTGGCGTACCAGTGACTATAAGGTTTTGAGAATTGTGAGTAGCGTGTATAGGAAAAGCCCATGTGAGGTTGAGGTTTGGTCATTTGCGAGGGGCTCCTGGAAGAGTCTTAGTCCTGATTCCTGATGTTATTCCTGCGACTTTAGTACCGTAATTGTTGACCTCAGAGACAGACAAGCTTTTGTTAATGGTGTTCTGCATTGGCTGCAATACTATAAGTACGAGGATAGTTGCATTCTGTGGTTTGATATGGTCAGTGAGTTATTTGGAAAGATAATGCTGCCCGATGCTTTCAGAAAAAAGGTTTGCGTTATGTCAGGGGAGTCCCTTGCCCTGTTCGAGAAACCTTATGATGTTTCAGTGGGATCATATCGTATTCACATGTGGGTGTGGGTCATGGAAGAGTTTAGCGTGGCTGAATCGTGGACTAAATTGCTAAATATATGCCTGGAAGCAACTTCAATCATGCCATTTGGTTTTAGAAAGAATGGTGAAGTAGTGTTCAGAATGTGTGATGGAGAGCTGGTATCGGTGAACCCTAAGACCAAACAAGTTAGAAAGTTTGTAACTGATGGATGCAATGCAAGTACCAATTCATGGATTCTTTTGTAGAGAGTCTTGTTTTACTTGACCAAACAAATGCTATTTCTTACTAATAAGAACCAACAACTTCCCTTCACTTCCAGTTTAGCGGAAAACAACATTCCTTATACTTGAAACAGCCTCAAAATACAGAGCTGCATTTTCTGCCCTGCAAGAGCATGGCCCTTCCTATACACACCAGCATCAGTCGACATAGAATGGGAATGGACGAGTTTTGTTTCGGGTTATTTGAAACTTCTTGTTGAAATCACTGATGTCTTTTCCGGCAACAAATGTCCAATTGCAAGTATATATTTTCCTGAGATTTGCGGTTTTCTCATCTATGTTGAATGGTGCAAGAGCCCAAATGACTTCCTTAGTTCTATGGCAGAAAGCTAAGCTTTGCTAATGATCGGAGCCAGTGCAGGGTTGGTATTGGCAGTAGCTGCAATTTTGGATCCCAGATACAATATCCAGTTGGTGGTGTATTTACTCTTCTGAATTAATGGTAGTAATGCTCTGGATTGGATGAAGGAGGTTGCTGAAGACATCAAGGAGCTTTTTGATGCATACTCAGTTTGCTCAAGAATCGTTCGTACAAGGTTGAGCTTTGACTGGCCGCAGCTAACTTAGTACCAGCAGTGATACAATGGATAGATTGAAGGCTTTGAGAAAGTTCTCTATGATACTTCTCAGAGCCAAAACCTGATATCAGACTGGGATTTTTTTTTTTCAGAGGAACTAGTCTTCCCTTGTAATTGCAATTTTAACATATGAGAATTGTAATTGCAATTTTTTTTAATGGTTCTTCAAGTTTTTGCTCGAATAGAAGCCGACTTTAACAATGTGGGCTGCCTTCCCTCCCATTTCTAGTGGCATGCTTTCGATTCTAATCTTTTTTAGTGGTTCTTTCTTATGAGTCAATTGTTTTATGTTGCTTGTATACATTAATTCAGAGTTTGAGTAAATGTATTTAACCACTTAAGCATAATAGTTGCTCGTATGGGCCGCACGTGAGAGTTGTGCCACGGTGCCACCATGACATTTATGATTCCATAGTTTGTGTCAAGCTATCCCTATGCAAGAATTTTTAATTAATTTGAGTTCAGTGGGCACTTTGAACACAAATCATAAGTAATAATATGGTACAAATTCCCAGCTCAGTGCCATTGAAAAGTATCTCCAGGAAGAATAAAATTATTTATCCCTGTTTCTTTTGCTTTCCTCCAGCATTGACCAGAGTTGTTTTTTATTAGTTCCTTGGACGGGTGTTTGAGGAGCGTGCGTACAACCGTCTCTTCTTTTTTCCATTTGCTCACCAGCCGTGGTAGGAAGTCAACTTAGGGAGAGGAACTCTCATGTAAAGAGAATAACACTTTTTGCTATCTTTGTCTAATAACGCAATAATACACAAAATAACTTTTTCGCATGTTATTATGTTATTATGCTATTTCCGTTACATGTAAGTTTTTTCGCAGCGTAAAAGTGTAAACAGTCAAGTCAAATATTATAGTGCTTAATTGACTTGTTTAAAAGTTATCGAGCATTAGTTTCATTTAATTTGTTTTTTTTTTTTTACAGACCGAGCTCAAACAAGCTAAAAAGATATTGAATTCAATACAAACTCGAGTTGAATAAAAGAGTACTACTATTCATTTGGATAAAGATGAAAGAGCTTAAGCACTTGCGAATAGAGCAGACTCTGTTGAGAGCTTTGCACCTGACCGTATCTCGAGGGATTTAGTCTCCGCAGTTGCGCGGGGTATACCCTGGGAAACCAAAAAACAGATGAAAGAGCTCAACCAACCCTGATATACTCTACTGCCACAAATTTTATACTTTATAACCTCTAAGAATAGACAGTCCAGAGTCGAGCCAAACTCCAATACAAACTCGAGCAGTACAGCCAACGGGTTTTAAACTCAGTGAAAAAGGGACTTTGATTTTCATAATAATAATCTCAGGTTCAAACCCAAACGCAGGGTTTAGGGTTTAGGGTACAAGTCGTAGCCCACCTGCTTGCGTTTTTGTCTCTATAAAATATGCCCTATTAACTCCCCGCCCCAACCAGAGCACACCATAGGCTATACCTTTTTTGGATGAAGTAGGAGGATCAAACCCCAAACCAAACAGACCCATTGGCTATACTTTTTTCCATATATAAGACCCCTCAAATCCCAACTCTTACATCGCAGGCATAATCGAAAATCGAAAGTTAGAGCAAAACATCAGACAATCAAAGCCATGGCAGATTACTTCCCTGAAGAAGTCATACACGAAATCCTCCTGAGGCTGCCCATCAAATCTCTAATCAAATTCAGAGCAGTGTGCAAATCATGGTGGTCGCTGATCAAAAGCCCTACCTTCATCCACACCCACCTCAGCCGCCGCACAGCCCAATCCAGCAACCAAAACGACGGTCACCTCGTTCTGCTAAACGCTTTACCTGAGAAAGTGGACGCTGCTTGTCAGCTTGGTGAGCTTTTCTCCTTGCACTGGGACAACCCTGAATTTGATGAGTACACAGAGCTTGTAAATCCATTCATTTACCATAACACAGCTTATTTTCCCAAAAAGATCACATTTTTACTTGAGAATTTCCATGTGGTTGCCACTTTTAATGGGCTGATATGCCTCGCTGCTGATTTTGCAACAATAATCTGGAACCCTTCTGTTAGAAAGTTTATGTTTTTGCCTAGGCCTAGAATTCCTTTTCCCACAGATTACATCAGAAAGTTTATGATAGCAAGTTACGCCTTTGGCTACGATTCGCGTACCGATGACTATAAGGTTTTGAGAATTGTGAGCGACCTTTTAAGCGAAGCCCCATGTGAGGTTGAGGTTTGGTCATTAGCCAGGGGCTCCTGGAAGACTCTTAGTGCTGCTGTTATTCCTGCGGACTTTAACCCTGCAGGTATTACTCTTAGATACAGACAAGTTTTTGTTAATGGTGTTACTCATTGGCAGCAATCCTTGAAGAACGAGGGTAATTGCATTGTGCAGTTTGATATGGTCAATGAGGTATTTGGAAAGATAACGGTGCCTGATGCTTTGAAAAGAAAGAATTGCTTTATGTCGAGATACGGGGAGTCCCTTGCCTTGTTTGAGACATATGATGAAGTTTCAGAGGGATTAAATGCTATTACTTGTATTCACATGTGGGTCATGAAAGAGTTTGGTGTGCCTGAATCATGGACTAAATTAATGAGTATATGCTTGGAAGGAACTTTAATTGCGCCGTTTGGTTTTAGAAGGAGTTGTGAATTAGTGTTCAGAATGTATGGTGGGATGCTTTTATCGGTGGACTCTAAGACCAAACAAGTTAAAGAGTTTAAAACTGATGGATACAGGTACCACTTCATGGATTCTTTTGTAGAGAGTCTTGTCTTACTTGGTCAAACCAATGCTATTTCTTACTAAGAAGGACCAACAAATTAGAAGTAAAGACGAGGTTGGATTGGATTTTGATTAGCACTTGCCTTCACTTCCGGTTTGATGGAATTCAACACACCTTGCTTTTTAAACAGCCTTAAAATACAAGGGTGCATTTTCTGTCCCGCAAGAGCATGAGCGTTCCTATACTGCAGCTTTAACCGGCAGAGAATGGGAATGTAGGAGTTTTATTACTGGTTATTTGAAACTTCTTGTTGAAATCACCAATGTCTTTTCAGGCAATAAACCAACTGGAGGTATATATTTTCCTGAGATTTGTGATGATCACATCTAAATATTGAATGATGCAAGAGCCCAGATGACTTTCTTAGTTCTATGGCATTAAAAATGAAGCTAAACTTGATAAATGGTGGAGCGAGTGCAGGTTGGCATTAGCAGTAGCAGCAAATTTGGATCCCTGATTCAAGATGCGTTGCTGGTGTATTGCGATTCTCAAATTTACTGTAGTACTGCTGTGGATTGGATCAAGGAGGTTTCTGACGGCATCAAGGGTCTTTTTGATGCATATTCAATTTGCTCAACAAGGGTTGATTAAGGTTGAGTGAGCTTTTATTAGTCCTATATCAACTGTTGCTCCAGTATCCGCAGTCAGTGTTGGTGGTATTGTGGTAGAGTGCTCGATCAACATCGAAGCACACGAAATGCTGACACACTACAGGCTCTGATATTCACTCCAAATCAGATTGGTTGCTGATGGATTTAAAAGGCATGTGCATTATACTTGAATCTTACTCTGTCTTCAATATAACATGTACTTTGTAGTGATCTCATTGCAATAATTACTAGTTTCTCTTCTTTCTCTTCTTTTTTTTTCTTTTTCTATCAGATGTCATCTTTCTTCTATGTACCTATTTATGTACCTTGGACTCTTGATCAGGAAATTGATGTATAATTTCAAAGAAAATATATTTCTTAACCATCTAATGGGTTACTTATTCTTCTTAGCAAGTCTTTGATCTCTTGTGTTTTAACCTCTTAATCAATGGGTTGGCGTTTACAAATACGTTGTAGACTTCTCCATTGATGGGCTAAGGATCAATTACAGGGCCACCTGGACCCACTATTGATGGGCTCGCTAACTTTAAAATTGAGGTTTTAATTTTGGAGCTGAGAAATTAAAGCCAATCATGCTACAAGCCCAACAACTTTTTTTTTTTCTCTCTCTTTCCAAAGCTAAACCTCAAGTTAGACCAAAAAATTTATAGCTCAATTAGTTAAGAGTGATAACACAACACTGCATTCGAGATCATGTGTTCGATTTTCCCGTCCCTACTACACATTGCGATGGCCCACTCGTTAGTCATACGTGGCCACTTGATACTGGTCACATGTAAATTTCATGAGACCACTCATAATATATCATATCAGTGTCCAATCTGTTCTTTTGCGAAAGGCTTATGGATATTGGATATACAGGCCCCTACCAACTCCACTCTCCCAGTCCCTGGAAGATGAACAAAAAAGTAGCAAACAAATAAGGTGATATCTTCAAAGATACCCCATATGTTTAGGAGATTCTGAACCAAAGAATCGGATTCCAAAAGTGCCCCCACTGATTTGTTTCTGCCTTTCATAAAGCCTCTCTCTCTCCACATCTCTCTACCCACCAGACCAGGACCATGTGTTGATTCCCCCTACAGCTGAACCTTAGGCCCCCATGCCTGTCTCCAAATGCTGTGCCACCTCCCTACCCTACCCTACCCTCTTTTAAATTTGTAACCATGATGATGATGGCAAAATCGCCTTTTCAGATTTCATGCACTTTGTTTGGTTTTTTCCTTCTTGGATAAGCAACTATCATGATGTTCATCGTGCTGCATCAGAAGAATCCGTATAGAGATATCAGAAATGTTGTTGCCGATATTTTCCTCTCCGTTTTGTCTATTGTTTTTTTTTTCTCAGAGCAGGTTATGTATTTTTCTGACCTGAGTTCTGCGTGAAATTTTGTAGAAAGCTGTTATGGATTTGCCTATTATTGGATATGATACTGATAAATGGCATCCACATGACTCTTGTTGTGAAATAGATACTGACACTACCTCATCTGGCGAACACTAGTTGTAAACTTATACTTCTTAATTGTGAAATAGATAGTGACACTACCTCACATGGCAAACACTAGTTGCAAACTTATACTTCTTAATTTTTTTGGACTTTTGAGAGTTAGTATAGTTAGCTTGTATAAGTATGGCTTAGCCTTGCTTAGCATGCATATATGTTATTTTAAAAATTAAAAAACAATCTTAGGGATGGACATAAAACATCCCAAACCGAAAAAACCAACCGAACTGGCTTTTTATATATATATAAAAAAGTACAAGTTATACTACAAGATAAAGGGGGCTTCTCTCACACACAAACACTATAAATGTGACATGAAGTTCAAACTTGAGACTATTGGTATGTAAATCAATGCCCTTTTCTAATGGGCTATATCTTGTTGGTAACAGAACTGACTGTTTTAATTTAGCTTTTTTTAATTAAATAGTATGTGATCTCAAACCGAATCGAATTGAACCGAACATAACTAATGCATAATTAATAGGGGTTCTTAGATCTAGGTCCAAAACGATTAGTAGCCATTGGGTTTAGATGTAGGTCCTTTGACTTTTATTACTCTTTTTATTGTGTCCATTTTACCCTTTAAGGTAAATAGGGAAAACATTGAAAATCTAAATTTAATGGATTATTTACTTGTAATTGAATTTCAAAATTTCAGAATTTAAATTTTGAATTCTTTCATTGATAATATTTACCTAATATATGGATAAAATACAAATTAATCAATGAAAGTAAAGACCCACATATTATACTAATCGATTAGGCAAGCACCCACATTAAATTATGTACCTAACATATAGGTAAATAGTGTTCTTATTAGCAACGAAAAAAACTTAGTGATAAATCGTGTTAGCTATAAGTCGTGAATATAAATTAGAATACTACCTATAAGTTAGGAACATAAATTAGAAGACTACATATAAGTCAAATACAAAAATAGACAAATAAAATTGTATGTTACCTATTAAAAAAATATACATAAAATACTATTATTCATTGTCTAAATATGAAAAAACACATATATATATATATATATATATATATATATATATATATGCAATAGGCAATAGGCAATAGGCAATAGGCAATAGGACAATATATTACACCATAGAATAATATATATACAAAAGTATATACTATACCTCTACCATAGGGTGAACAATAATAAAAACAATTTACCTACAACTTTTGAAGAAAACGAAAGGGGAAAGGAATCTTGTAACATGGAATGCCATGATTTTGGGTCATATTCAAAATCCAGTGACCAAACACAAAAATAAATTGGTTTGATATGGAGAGAATTACGCATACTAGAAAAACCTAAAACCTCTAATTCGGCAGACAAAAGCACTTGTACTCAAACCTACAATACAGATCCACCGCGCAATGGCAGTAACGGCAAATCCGCATCGAAAATTCAAACACTAAATACAAACATCAGCAAACTTCTATTGAGTTTCTGAGAGTTATTAGACTAAAATAAACACAGAAACAAAGACACTGCACCACATCCTCTCCAGCAAACCAAAGAGATTCGTAGCACCAACATGACTAAACCTCTTATTTTGCACAGGCAAAACCCGATCCCACACAAAACGGCAACAATCACTTTTCCAACTCCAAACATTGAACTGGAGCAAAATCCATGTGAGTGAACCAAAAGCTGCAACAAAATCATGGCGTCTACGATGGATTGCAGTACTTGCTTCAAAAAAGCAACGAAAACCAAAGAAAAAAGTTGGGTCGACAACACCACACCGCAATCATCCCAGCGACAGCAAGACACATCCAAGAACAACAAAAGTCACCAAGGACCTACAACAGAAAACACACAAACAAACGAAAGACAAGATCCATATAGTTTTGGGCAAGAGAACCCAAAATCCAAACGAATTTGGGGAGAGAAGAAGAGAGTGGAATAAAACTAGGAAATGAGAAAGGGAGATGAGGAGAGAAAGATGGAAGATGGGGAAGTCATCGACCCCTAAAGGGGGGGCGGCGGCTACAGAGCTCACAGTTTCACCTTCAGAGAGAGTTTAGGGTTTCACTCTAGGAACAAAAAATTTAAATACAAATTAGTTAAATACAAAAGTTTGAATCAACATGTCAAAAATGGAATGTAATCTATGTGGTCAACTAGTCAAAGAACTTGTATCAACAAACAATAATTCAAGGACTAGACCCAACTATTGGTTGGATTTTTAGACATGTATCAACTTTTCTATAATTAATACTATATTTATGTATATATTTTTTGGGGGGCTAGGGCATAGAAGAATCATTTTATGTATCAGTAGGATAAGACCACAAGATAGCAATTTTCTCAACGGCGGAATGATCGGGTAAATGTCTGCATCAATTGCATGCTCTCCCTGATACGACAAGGGTACCCAGAAAATCCCAACCCATCGCACCAACTCTGTTTCCCCCTGTTTCCTAGTTTCTGAATTATACTAATTACCTAATTACTCTCTCTCTCTCTCTCATGAAAATTTTAGTCCCAAAAAACCAGAAGGAGTGAGTGTGTTTGTATGGATTTGCAACACTACACGTCATAAAACATCTTTTTAATGCATGGTTTTGGTGGTCGTATTAGAGTTGACCTCCCATAAAACAAACGGATTAATTTATTATTTTTAAGACCAAAGTTCACAATATTATAACAACACTAAGAATTAATTAAAAGCACACTACCAAAAGCAGATTTATGTATGCTGCTGACATATATGTCAAGAAAGAAGAAAGCAACAAATCAAAAGTAAATAAATTAAACCAAAAGCATCTTATTATAAAATTAGTTTGGAATCTATTTTTCTGAAAGTTTGTGAAGTGGTGGCAAAAAAGCTCATCAAAGTGCAGTTGCCAGACGCTTTTTAAGCCATTGATTTTGCTTAATCAGGTTATATTATGTAGCAGCCACGAAAAGAAAACAGAAAGTGAATGGGTCCAATGAGAAATGTGTAACCTCACGTGAAAGCCAAGTTACCGAAGGTTGAGATATAAAGGCATAAAGCTAAAGATTATACATATACATTGGTGCAGAATCAAAATAGATCCCCGCAGCAGACAATATATTCGACAGAATAAATCTACTTTTTGGTGTTGTTTATGACACCAACAACTATTTAGATGTGAAAAACTATTTATTTTACTCATCAATATTGTTTATGTGTGTTTATTCATCATAATAGTTGCAAACTCTTTCTACCAGCAAGCAAAGTATAACTCACAATATTTGGGTACGTAGGGGGACTTTATCAGGGAATTGAGGTTCTCTCTAATTGTCTTTGACTAGCACTGGCAGATCCATGAATTTTCCGTCTTTGGGGCAAGAACTTATAAATTCTAGCCTAGCACGCAGAGGCTAATGGACCCTACCAACAATCTGTAAAGTCTGGCCTAATGCAGCCCAAGTCTCAGCCATTCCTTTGCCCCATTGCCCTGCCTTCGCCTTCTTTGAGGCATTTTATAAAACAGCTTTCCCCCATTCAACATAAAATATCATGAAAGGAGTAGAACAAGACTGAGTGGGGATTATTACCTTCACGGGATCCTTACTAGATCAGCCACTGTTTGGCTAGGTTACAAGTAGTCCGACGACTTCTCCTTTATATGTAGAGAACTTCACATAACTCTCTTGGCTCGAATCCTATTTCAATATTAATATATATCGCTTTTGATCAAAAATAAAAAGTTAGTCTCCTATCATTTTATTGTTGATCAATAAAGATTCTAATGTCCTGTCGACATTCTTCAAAATAAAAAGTTAATCATGAAAAAAAAGAAAGCATTTGCAAATACATATATCCAATTCATATCATTGTCAGTAAAGATTCCAATATTTGTCCTCATTGGCATAAAATCGATAAGAACAAAAATTATTTGTATTTCTTAAATTGTTGAAATCTTTACTTCATATTTTTTTCTTCTGCTTTTGCTCATGCGTTGTCATCACCCAATTGAACAAAAGAAAACACAGCATCGCTCTTTCTTTTGTTCTTTGTTTAACGGAAAAGAAAAGAAAAATTCAAAATAAAGAAAAGGGAACAAATTCCCTCCAAATGATTGGTCGCGACGTAAAAACTAAAAAGCCCCCCCGCTTATTCTCTCTCCCGCCATAAAAGCTATTCTGACGCTACCACTGTCTCCCAATTACTCTCTCTCCCCAACATATTTCAGTTCGTCTAGCTTTCTCTCTCTTACTCCTCCATAACAGATTCTCTCTCTATCTCTCTCTCTCTCTCTGCAATTGGACGAAGAAGGAGGTTAGTGTTCGTCAAAAGCTCGAGGAGGCTCTTCAAACCAATGGGTTAGCTCTCTCTCTCTCTCTCTCTGTATTTGAATGCAAGATTAGGCGCACCTCTGTATATCTGTAAAAATATGTTGAATTTCTTTGAATCTCTGATTCTGGATCGAAGGTTGCTTTTTTTTTCGTTGAATCATCGTTGTTTTGATTTCTACTTTTAATTTTCATTTCAAGAAATCGTCATTATTATGTTTATTTTTGCACAATAAATCTCGACATCCAGAATAGGCCAACACAGATTCGTGTATATATCTCTGTGTGTGTGTGTGTGTGTGTTTGTATATGCTTTTGTGATGTAACTGTGAAATACAAAGCATTCAGGACGAATGAAAGAAAGTTTGAGAATTTTCTTTTATTTCTCTTCTTCTTTTTTTGTATCTATTTCTTTTGTTCACACGCTGAAGCTTCGAGCTACAATTAGTTAATCAGTTAGATTTCCGTTAGAGAGGGTATTACTATTAGCATATGGCAGTCCTGTCCACATCAGCCATGGGAGTTCTTACTAAACACTCCCTAGCTTTTAGCCTTTAGCTTGTTTAGGTAGTAACTTGTTCTCTCTCTGCCACTGTTATAAACAAGAAACCAAAAATTTATTTGTCGAAAAGTACCATTTGATGGACAACCAAATCTAAATGGGATATTTTTTGTTTTTTGTTTTGTTTTGGTGTTATGCCTTTTAAAATAATTACTGTAGCACTAATCAAATGCGTGGTTAAGTGTTTTCTCATTGGTGTGTTTTAATAGAATGTTCTGCTAGATTAATAGAATGTTCTGCTAGATTCATTCCAATGGCTACAGAACAAGGAAGCTTCAGGTATGCAGCTAGGGGGTAGAGTTCACCATCTGAAGTTTTCTATGTTGCAATAAGAATGCTGCCTTAAAATGTATTTTGAAAGCCACGGATCTATTCTAGTGGAAAAAAGACATTGATTTGCAAGTTACTAGTCTTAGGTTCGAATTCTCATAGAATTCTAGTTTGTGTAAGAAACTCCTATTTACCTTGCAGTTTAAGGCTATCGTTTGTATTAAAAAATATATTTTGAAATGTTTTCCTTGAATTGTAACGAGCCCATGAAAAATTAGGATTTCAAATTTTTTTTTTACTTGATGAAATTTCACCAGCAATTCACCATGATGTCAGTTTTTTTGACTTGTCCAAAAGAACTTGCCAGATTGGATGGATGGGATGTTGCTCAAAATGGGACCTACACCATGCTGGCTGGGTGGCAATCCTTGCATGTGTGACAAATTTTAAGTTTTGCCGCAAATTCCCTGTCCTTGGTAGAGCCTCTCACGAGCTTCACACCATAGAAAGAAGAATCCCTTATCTCTGAGTCTGAGTCTGATGCTGAGCACAGCAATAATACCCAACTCCACTTGCCTCTTGCTCTTGCAGAGAAAACAAACACTGCGCTGCATGCGTATCATATGACTTTCTTACATTTCCATTGGCCTATTCGTCCATTTAGCTACTCACATGTTTATGGTTCTTTGTCACTCTCTTTTTCTTTTTCTTTTGCTTTTTCATAAAACAAAAAAAAAAAGAGAGAGAAAAGAAGAAGAAAAAGCATATCTTTATCATTCAAAAGATATTTACAAAGTTCAGTGGCATTGTTCCAAGCCAAAAGATTTCTTTCTCCTTTTTTTAAACAAGTCAATCGATGAAGGTTAGTATTATTCTTCCTCTTGTTTTATTATTAAGTTCTTGTTTTGCCTAATTGTTAATGTTACTTTGATTGTGTCTCCATCGCTCTCTTTTCCGTTCTTCTCTTGCCCCCAACTACCTTTGAAATTGGTCCCTAATTTCATGCTTCATGGGAGCTTTGATTGATAGAGAAATCTGACTTTTTGTTTCATTTTTTTGTTTTAGATCATTACTGAAAATGTCCAAGTTCTTTTGATTGTTAAGGTTTTAATGTTCGCTTCCCAACATTAGAGGTCCTTAGATTGCAGATTGATGGTAATCTCTCAGACATTTGGTCCCTACTAGGGGACTCGCTAGAGCTTAGCTAGGTGAAAGAAGAATTGGAGTAATTTGTCATTCTCAGTGCTTAATTATTCAAAAATTAAATTGTCTAAATATACAAGTGATAGTTTACACTACAAGAGGAGGGGGTTTCTCACACAAACTCCCAAGTGTTAGGGGGATTCGAGCCTAAGAGTATTGGTTTACAAATCAATGCAATTTTTTACTAAGCTAGACCCTATTGGCAAATTGTCTATAAGTTTAACGAGTGATTAGATGCCAGCGTAAGTGTCAAGGTAGGTAGGTGCTCTCGAGTGCTAAAGCATTGTAGCTCCCTTGTATTTTATATCTTTAGTCAATGTCCAACTTATCCCTAGATGAATTTGATGGCCCTGCCAAGAATTTCCACCTAAAGGTGGCCCTAGCTTTTGCACTATAAACCTAGTCTTTGCCTCAATGATACTGTCCTGAAACTTTAGGCGCAGCCATGTACTTTTTTAGTTTATAAATCCAGAGCCAAATGAATGAATTTCATGATTGCATGTTCTGGCTTCTTGCTTTTGTAATCTCAAGGACTAAATTGTTCCATGCATCTCCCAAACAACTTGATTAGTGATGGACTGGGTCGGTTGCGGGCTAGCAAAATTGAAATTCCATCATTGACCCAATGCGGCATTTGTTGCTCCATCAACAATTGATAGAGCAACAATTGAATTACGGGTCGGTTCTTTTAAGATATGTTTTTTTCTTAAATATAGTAAATATATGCTTTTTCATTAGGTGACCTGTACTCACTTTTGGTAGGTCCTCTAGGGGGATTCAACAATTGAATTAAAATATAGTAAATATATGCTTTTTCATTAGGTGACCTGTACTCACTTTTGGTAGGTCCTCTAGGGGGATTCAACAATTGAATTACGGGTACAAGGAATAATTTGATTGTAGGATTTTATATCCATATAGGGATGGGTACTAATTGCGCTAAGAAGTGTTTCGAAGTTGCAGGGGATTTCATAAATGGATAGGATCCGGATAAGATTGATTAATTAGAAAGATTCTCTTTTTCCTTTCCTTCTGCTTCACAACAAGAATGCTCAGAAAGAATCAAATGGAAAATAATATAGTAGAAGTCATCGAAATTAAGATTTCACCGAGATTAGATGCACGTGGGTTCCACAATGGAATCCGCATACTTCAACGAATGAAAATCTCTCACGTGTTCAAGATGCGATTAAGCTTAGAAAAATCCTTCTACAATTGAATAGATACTTGAAAAAGACTTTTTTCAAATGTTGTTGAGACTGTTAGACATTAATATTTGATTTCGGGCGCGTAGAGGCTCTTCAACCACTGCATAACACTCATTAGTGGTTAAAAAGCCTCTACTCGCCGACTTGCCACTAATGGTTTGTAGTAATTTTTTTTTTTGTTGTTGAAAATGGTTGGTAGTATTTCCATGTCATGTATCATGCTAAAATGTACGTCGTCGTCCAGAATTCTAGGATGTGGGTCATGTTGCTGGCAAGAATTAGTGATGTTCCTTGTCAATTGTCACTCCATGTCAATATCTGTCGGTGTGTGTTCTAATAAAGTAGGTTAACAATCAATCTTGGTATACGATATCACTTCCTTAGTTCCTTGGGACTCGGACGAGACGAGCTGCACTAATTATTATAATTTGAACAAGTGACTTTTTGCATTGCCATGCATGATGTGCGCCCAGGTGTGACATTCCATATTGTGGATTTAAGTACTAACATAAATACACAAACTATTATTTTTCTTAAAACCCATCAATACATTTTATACATGTGCAAGTCTTTTCTTACTTTTTATATGCTGGTCTACTAGAAAATATCATGTGGCACTACAACCACACCAAAGGACCAATAGTGACCTTCAAATCCTTTTTTTTCTTTATTATTCGGGGTCGGTGGCCCCGACTTACATGTAGTTCTATGTACTGTTCTAAGATGTGTAATGGCCCTCCCAATTTAGATATGCTCTGCCCCTGTTTGGGTTTGATTTGTTGAACCAGCTTAGATCTTGTGATGAGTTAGAGACGAACACATATGGTTATTATGCTATTGGTTTTAGGGAATAACTAATTAAGAAGGGCATTCATGTAGATAGAATCCAAAAGTTTCAAAATTTATTCGGACTATTAATATGGCAATTAATTTGTTATATTCTTAAATTCTAGATTGTTTGGGATTCAATTGGATGGACTTTATTTCTGTAAATTCATAAGGTTGCTGTGTGTTTTTGTTGATATAATTTGTAATAAAGAAAATAACGAATGGAAAATATCAATCAGGCCACATCTTTAGTTATATCGTGTGACCGAAAGTGGGAAATGATGTAACAAAAAGGAAATGCAATAAAGTGATTTCCAGTTGTCTTCGGTTGGTCTTTAGCAAGAATTTTGTTCGTTCATTTACATACCAAAAAAAAAAAAAAATCTCATTTTCCAAAGATCTTTCAAAAGGAAAAGGACAATCGTCACATAAATGTGTTAATTTAAAGTAGAATTATACAAGCGGCAGAAATTATCTTCAAATTTCAGGCCCAAAGAAAAATGGCAACAAAAAAAAAAACTGAGTTTATGTTGATAGAGAACTTACCTATAATGAGAATCTTAATGACCTTGTTCATCCCTCCCCGATTATCGCTTCTATTATAGAAAATTGCAAATATAGCAATTACATAAGACATTGACAGTGAAGATACAAATTGTGCATTAAAACATTTGCTTCTCCGAGTTAATTTAGTTGCTAATACTCTGTTTGCGTCATTTTCGGTTCTTTGGGTAAAATCTTTTCTTTTTCCAACATCATTCTATCTCCTGCATGGCTGTAAGATTTTCTGTACCTTGTAACGCTTACAAAAGGATTGTATTGCTTCCTCTTTTTTTCTCTCACTACGTTAATTCTCTACTGTTCAGATTTTGGAGATCGCCATCTCTCTCCCTTCCATCTTTCTGTATAAACCATTGACTGGGGTTCAGTTGACACAGCCATCTCCAAACACTGACATATTTGACTAAAACTCGAAAGGAGGTGAGGTCCTTGTTTCTTTAAAGACTTGTTTTTTCTAGTATGATTGAAGAAGTAGGCTTTCTATTTGTCTTTGGTTTATGCTGTTTCTGAACTTTCTGAAGATGATTAAGTAGACTAACAGAAATAAGTATATGGTATTGCTTTCTTAGTTCAGCAAACTAAAAGTTTCTGTACGTTTGTATTTTCCGTATTTGTTGTTTCATCTGAGTGATGCTCAAAATTTTTGGCTGAATGAACCTGCCAGAGTTGGAATGCCGAACACCCGCTGAGAACTCTGTCACCAGCTGTGCAGTGGATTTTCTTTTCTGTCATTTCCTGTCTGCCTACTTTCATTTTTAGTCTTTTCCCTTTATGCTTTTTAACTTTTTCCATGTTGATTTTAAGAATGTGAGGTTTCAACTTTCTAGTTTAGTAGACCAAGAGATAGTGCTAGACCCCATTTTCTTGCTATCCCGTTCTTTGCATCCCTATCACTTGACCTGCTTGTCATTACTTGTGATGTTTATGCTCTAGATGCTTATCCTTTGAATTTCAGTGACAAGAGTAATATGTACTGCTGTAGAAATGTTATTATCATGTTCAGACCCGTGTGTGTTACGATTTTTTGCTCTTAGCACCCAAATGTGAGCTTTTGTTTGGTCAATGATGCTGATTGATGACTTAGTTTGCGTAATCGAAATGTAGGACACAGTTGCCCAGGACCCTAGTGCTAATATTAGTAGAACCGAGGGTTCATTACTAGAGAGAGCATATGCCTGGGGACAAGTACAACAGTAATTCATCCCACATCCCAAATCGAGTTGAACGGCTCTTGAGAGAAAGGGAGCTAAGGAAGAATAGCAGGGCCTCCCACTTGAATGAAGCAAATGATAACAATAGGGTGACTCAACCATTTGAGCCTGACTTGCAGTTAAGAGAAGATGAAAACTCAAAAGTTTCCTATGTTGAACAATTCTTGGAAGGGGCTGCAGCTGCAAGGGCGCTTACTGATGGATGTGAAAAGCAAGAAGGGCAGCCTCTCAGACAACGACAACGACTGTTGGTTGTCGCCAACAGGTTACCCGTCTCTGCAGTTAGGAGAGGTGAAGATTCATGGTCTTTGGACGTAAGTGCTGGGGGTCTGGTCAGTGCCCTTTTAGGTATGTGATGTCTTAAGTCTTCATTAAATATTGTTGTTCAGTTTAAAGTCTTCAACCCTTTATTGAAGTTTATGTATCCATGTTTATCATTTTCTTAAGGGGATAGGATTTCCATTAGTGTTAATATATTTTTTTCATTTTAATGTGGTATTTCTTTACCTGCAAAAAGACAAACCTAATTTGTACTGGATGGTTTTGCCAAAGGTGTAAAGGAGTTTGAAGCAAAGTGGATTGGTTGGGCAGGAGTAAATGTGCCTGATGAAATTGGGCAGAAGGCACTTACTAAAGCTCTAGCTGAGAAGGTTCAAATTTCTATATCTGAATTTTTTTAAACTGAAATATCCAGCTCATTTCACTGATTGCTTATGTATATGGTTTTGTCTCTGAGGTAAATGTGCATAAACTTTGTAACTTCACTGTCCAACTGATGGTTGTTGTGTTCCTTGCAGAGGTGTATCCCTGTTTTTCTTGATGAGGAGATTGTTCATCAATATTACAATGGATATTGCAACAACATTTTATGGCCCCTTTTCCATTACCTTGGACTTCCACAAGAAGATCGACTTGCCACCACCCGGAGTTTCCAGTCGCAGTTTGCTGCATATAAGAAGGCAAATCAAATGTTTGCTGATGTGGTCAATGAGCACTATTTGGAGGGTGATGTAGTTTGGTGCCATGATTACCATCTTATGTTTCTTCCAAAATGCCTGAAGGATTACAACAGCAAAATGAAAGTTGGTTGGTTTCTCCACACCCCATTTCCTTCTTCTGAAATCCATAGGACACTGCCATCACGATCAGAGCTTCTCCGTTCAGTTCTTGCAGCTGATTTAGTCGGGTAATTATTGGTTACATTCTGCATCAATAACGAACATGTTATACGATTTACTTTGTTGAGGATAATTGGTAAAATGTTGTCCTGATAGATTATTTAATTCTGTTTACATCATAAAAACCTAATATGCAAATGATTATAAAGTTTTTTTTTTTTCTTTTCAGTTTCCACACTTATGACTATGCACGGCACTTTGTTAGTGCTTGCACTCGCATTCTTGGACTTGAGGGTACACCTGAAGGAGTAGAGGATCAAGGGAGGCTTACTCGAGTGGCTGCGGTCTGTATCTATCTAATTACTACCTGCTCCTTTTTTGGTTTTTGGTATTTTATCCTTTTTCGGTTTTGTGTAATTTTTATCATTGCACAAAGTTTAGTGTTAAAAATTTTATACGATATATACACTATCTAATTATTAGCTGTACTTACTATGTTTTTTGTGCTTGAAATTTCAGTTTCCCATTGGAATAGATTCAGAGCGCTTCATACGTGCACTGGAGGTTCCTCAAGTCCAAGAACACATTAGGGAATTGAAAGAAAGGTTTGCCGGGCGAAAGGTAAATGTTCATTTGTTGTTGCAGTGATCCTAGACACGTACACAAATATACCTGTTATTTCTGTCAATGAAATCTGCCAAAAATATGTGTCACTTTAGAGAACAGTAACATGATCAATCTGAAACATAGAACTTTAATTCTGTTGACATTCTTCATTACAGGTAATGTTAGGTGTCGATCGCCTTGATATGATTAAAGGAATTCCACAAAAGATACTGGCATTTGAAAAGTTTCTTGAGGAAAACCCAAGTTGGCGTGACAAAGTGGTTTTGCTGCAAATTGCGGTGCCAACAAGAACGGATGTTCCAGAGTGTATGCCCCTTCATGTGGTTTCTTGTCTCTTTGTCTTATCTTAAGTATGATGTATAAACTACTTATTTTGCATTTCCACAGATCAAAAACTTACAAGCCAGGTTCATGAAATTGTTGGGCGAATTAATGGCAGATTTGGAACTTTGACTGCTGTCCCAATACATCACCTGGTATGCGCTTGACTTCTTAAGTAACTATTCCATGATATGATATATTATTCAAAGGTCATATTTGGCGCTCAGTGGAATTTACTAGGAAGGATGTTGATGTAATATGTGTGGGAAAATGGCAGAGATAGGGTTGCAAGAATGTGGTGGAATAGGAGTTTAGTAGTGCCTGTTCCATAACCATAACAGTATTTTTATCGTTCATCTATATCAAGTTTCAAGACCTATCACATGTAATTTAATGGAATGTTTCCCATAACAATTCTTTTAACGTCTACAGGATCGTTCCCTTGACTTTCATGCTTTATGTGCACTATATGCTGTTACAGGTACTATTATTTTACCTACTCTGGATTTCCCTGTTTCTTTTGATCCAGAATTTTTCAGGCAAACCAAATTTTCAACATAAGCCATAAGCCTTTATGGCAGAAAATCCTTTTGTGCTCTTCCTGATTTCTGCAGTTTTGTTTTATTCAGAACTTAACATTTTTAGCTGTAAGAAAATGTATATGTAACTCTTCAGCTAATAAATTCTTCTTCCCTGCTTTTTTTTTTTTCGCAATTTGCCCAGATGTAGCACTTGTCACATCCCTGAGAGATGGAATGAATCTTGTCAGTTATGAGTTTGTGGCATGCCAAGATGCAAAGAAAGGGGTCCTTATTCTTAGTGAGGTAATAACTAGAAACATGCATGTTTGGTTATGTAATATCTTCGTCTCTTTGTGGAAAATTTGCGTTGGTGTTGAATTATAATTTTCAATGTTGAGAATAGTACATAATGTAAAAAGATAGAGATCATGAATCAAATAAGCTTGAGATGCTGAACCTATGTTTAGTTGGTTCTCGTAAAACCTCTCACTTAATTGTGTTCAGCATTTATTTCGTTAAGGTTGTATCAGATGCAATGCTAGTTGTGCAATTGACATTCAAGGAACAGATAAATCGACTAATTTTTATTACTTGTTTTCTTCTAGCTTTTGACACTTCCAATTCATTTTGCAGTTTGCTGGTGCCGCACAGTCTCTAGGTGCTGGAGCAATTCTAGTGAACCCATGGAACATCACAGAAGTTGCCAATTCAATTGCCCAAGCATTAAATATGGACTCTGAAGAAAGAGAGAAGCGGCATAAGCATAACTTTATACATGTGACAACCCACACTGCCCAGGAATGGGCCGAAACGTTTGTAAGGTATGCATGCTTGAGTTTCAACATGTCATAATTCTTAGAACTTGACATTATTTTTGTGCTGTGTGCTAACAACTTAAGCTTTTGGCACAATGGTAAACCAACATAATTGACATGGCAGACAAATTACTTACTGAGATTTGATATTCGCATTAATATTTTCCAGTGAACTTAACGACACTGTCGTAGAGGCACAAATAAGGACTAGAGAGGTGCCACCAGCACTTCCAAACAAGGAGGCGATTGAAAGATATTCGAAAGCAAGTAATCGATTGATCATACTGGTATGTTAGGGGAATGTCCCAGTTAAGAAGTGGTGTTCTTACCTCTAGTAAATTCTTCATTAAATATCATACATATCTGCATGCTTTTCATCTTTGAAGAGATCTGCATGGTATACATTGTCAAATCTAGGAAGCCTGATGCACGTAATGGGCAGTTGTCATAGAAATGTCTTAACCAAGATCTCACTGCCCAACTGAAAGGTTTTTATACGCCTTTACTTTGCCCAGTATACCAGCTGTACATAAAATTTGCTTCCATATAATTCAGGTCAATGACTAATACAGGCTGCTGATATGCTTGACATATTTAGTAGCTAATAATACATCAAGTTGGTCTCACCAATTTGCATTTAGTTGATACCAGTTTCTCGCTGTTATTTTTAAGACTTATAATTGAAGGGTTTTGACTAAAAAAATAATAATTGAAGGTTTGTTTTCATGCTGTTAAGTTGTTTGTCAGCTACTTTCTGGTTGATTCTGTAACTTCCTTTTTGTCGATTCTCCCATAACTATAAAGTGTTGATTTTCTTCCTTAAGTAATATGCAACTCCTCCAGCGTTTGTAGGCACTCTTACCTTCTGTCAATAATATTTCTTTTGTGGATTCAACCTTGATAGACTTTTTCTTCTTCTTCTTTGTTCTGATCTTTGTGGTGATTCGAACTCAGGGATTCAACGCAACATTAACTGAACCAGTGGACACACCTGAGAGACGAGGTGATCAAATAAAAGAAATGGAACTTAAACTGCACCCAGAGTTGAAAGAACCCTTGTCAGCACTGTGCAATGATCCACAAACAACTATTGTTGTTCTCAGCGGGAGTGCCACATATGTTTTAGATGATGTATTTCATCCATCTCCACATCTTAATTTCTTTACCACCTTTACTTATCCACTTTTTAATTAGAGTGTTTTCACAGAACTTCGGGGAGCTTGACATGTGGTTGGCAGCTGAAAATGGGATGTTTTTGCGCCTAACAAAGGGAAAATGGATGACAACAATGCCCGAACATTTGAATATGGAATGGGTTGAGAGTGTGAAGGTGATCTTGAGTCTTGAATTAAAGTTATATTCTGTTTGGTTGAATCCTGACTCCTCTAACTTACAATGCTGATGTTATTTTTTCAGCATGTTTTTGAGTATTTCACGGAGAGAACACCCCGGTCACATTTGGATGACCGTGAAACTTCGCTTGTGTGGAATTATAAATATGCAGGTACAAAAAAGTTTTGAACCCTTAACCCAAAAAAAGAATGGTTCTGTTTTATCCCGTTTCCATTGTAAGATGGTCTTTTGAACAAGTGCACTTTTGTTTATTATATACTCTTTCTGTTTCTTATCATCTTATCACAGATGTTGATTTTGGAAGACTTCAAGCAAGAGATATGCTGCAGCATCTATGGACTGGTCCAATTTCTAATGCATCTGTTGATGTTGTTCAAGGTAGCCGGTCTGTAGAGGTGCGACCAGTTGGTGTCACAAAGGTGAATCCATGAATGCTTAACAAAAAATATTACATTAATAAAATTTATATTTTTCATACTACAGTTTTTTGCTTGTTTTCTTTTCTGACAGTTTTCTTTATCAACTCAGGGTGCAGCAATTGACCGTATATTGGGAGAGATAGTTCACAGTAAATCTATGACAACACCCATTGATTATGTGCTGTGTATTGGACATTTTCTTGGAAAGGTAACTTTCCCATCCCACAAGTCATGCCTTCCCTCATCTCTGATCCCCACTTATCTCAGTTATAAGTTTCCTTTCTGATCTGAGGAATTATACCATCACATTTTGCTTCAAATAAGGTTCTTCAGAAACTCAGAATCTGCTAGCAACTTTAAATTACTTTCCAGTATTTTCTTGAAGGTTCTTTACAGGCCCATCAAAATGCTCCACTTTTGCATCGTCTGATCCTTAATACCAACCGACAAGCATGGGATTGTAGTTCATTTTATGTGCTTTAACTCCCAATTGTGGAAAATGGAGAACATTTTGATTCAGGTGTTTGTTCATCTTCATTTCAGGATGAAGATGTTTACACCTTTTTTGAGCCGGATCTTCCGCCTGAGCAGATGGGTCTTCCGAGAAAGATGACTGATGGACAAAAGTTACCTAGTGAGAGAAGATCTTCATTGAAGGTTCCATCAAGTAAAAGTGCCTCAAAATCAGCTCAGAGCAAGACACAACGACCTTTACCAAATCCTGAGAAGAAGAATGCCACTCACAGCAATGGGAATGCACGATGGCCGTCTCCTGAGAAGACTTCATGGAATGTACTTGACCTAAAGAGGGAGAACTACTACTCTTGTACCGTCGGGCGGACGCGTACAAATGCTCGATATCTGCTTCAGTCTTCAGATGATGTTGTCTCATTTCTTAAGGAGTTGGCTGGTGCCTCTTCGGCAAGTTCTTAATCTCAAGATTTAGAGCATCTTCAACCGATATGTCAAAAGTGTCACATAGAAATTTAACGGCTAGAAATTACATCTCACATCACTGCGACCGAATTGCCAAAGCTGATGTGGAATAAAGGTTAGAGGTTCAGTCGTTACTTTTGACATCCCAAAAGCAAAATGTCAAATGAATATTTTATTATTTTTTAAAGACAGCTGGTTGTTATTTTCATTTATTATTATTTTTCTTCTTTATCTTGAATGATTTGACCGTTACAATTTTTTTCCTTCTTTCTCTTTCCAATTTATTTCCAATTTAAATCAACACTAAAATGTAATAAAATAATAATTTAATTTGACATATTGGGTGGAGTGTAAAACGGTGTAAATGTCAAATTGTCACATCAGCCATCAAATTTAAATTTGATGATTGGTATTTAATTGAAATATTACATTTACTCTTAGATTAGGTACTGAAAAGGCATCTAAACCACAGTGATGGTCAAAGATTTAGGAAGAACAAAATGAGAAACGCAGAGCATCCTTCTTGAATATGCAGTAATTATTAATCTAAACCACAATGATGGTCAAAGTTTTACATAATTTCCACCATCGAAGTAATTATTCATCCAAGTCTCAAAATGAACACTGTTTGTACAATATCTGGCCAAGCACTCCCCAAACACTCCCAAGCCAAAGGGAAGGGAGTCCCACATCGACAAAACACAAGAGGAGGGGACTCTCCCTTCTTTATAAAAGGAGACCTCTCCCCTTCAAGAGAGAGGATGGGGAGTTTGGGCAGGCTACTGGGGCCTCATGGGCTTACCCATGAGCCCACTTAAAAACCCACGGATCATACCAGATCCTTAGCCTTCGGCATCTGTCTTCGGCCTCCAGCCTTTGGCATCGGCCTTCGGCATCTGCCTTCGGCCTTCGGTATTCTTCCTCTTCTCCTTGAGTCTAAACCTATGTGCAATGTATACTCACATTATCGTAATGAGAACATACTTCTCCGTGGACGTAGCCCATTATTCGGGTGAACCACGTACATTTGTCTTCTGTATGCATGTTTACCTGCTTACCGAATCCTTTCGCATACCGAGGGTCCTCACCTTCAACATTCACCTCATCTTTAAGTTGGTCTATTTACTACCTGTCTAGTTTTAGCGCCAACAGACACTTTTTAAAACTTGAGAGCATTATCTCTCTCAATCTGGAGATGAAGAGCTTGCTGAAGATGCACCAGCCAACTCCTTCAGAAATGAGACAACAACATTTGAAGACTGAAGCATATATCGAGCATTTGTACATGTCACAGAACAGTCGAAATTGTTTCCGATCCGACGACATTGCATCTAGTTGAAGGCCTTGCTGAAGCTTTAGGAAGTTTGGCTACTGCTAGTGGTTGGGATAAATGGCAGGCATTATACCATCTAGCATCTACAAGTGTATCCACATTACTATTGCGTTTTCTGAGAGAGGTATACTAATTGCTCCAAGAACTGTTTCAAAATCATAGGGGATTTCATAAACGGATAGGATCCGGAGAAGATTGATTAATTAGAAAGATTCTCTTTTTCCTTTCTTTCTGCTTCACAACAAGAATGCTCAGAAAGAATCAAATGGAAAATAATATAGTAGAAGTCATTGAAATTAAGATTTCACCGAGATGAGATGCATATGGGTTCCACAATAGAATCAGTATACTTCAACGAATGAAAATCTTGTCGAGCAAATTTAGAGTACACAACTTTAATTTAGACTTGTTAGAGACAAAACAAGTAAACAATTTACTTGTATTAGACTCACAAAATATTACAACAAGACAACTCTCAAAGGAAAGACAAACTCTTACAAGGACTCTTTCTCACTTCACTCACACTTCTCACTAGAACTACTTAGCTCTATAGCTCACTCTTCTTGTTGACACACTTCACTTCTTGATTGGTTGGTTACATTGATAAGCTTTATGCCTATTTATAGAGGTAGTAACCAACTTATGTAAGTCGGCTTTATATAGCTAACCGACTTGACAAAAGATCCCAGCCACATGTTCAACCGACCTTGAATATATCATGTAGGTTCTAGGAATTGTTTAGGCGGTTTGCTTACTTTGCTGGGTAGACCTCATTCTAGATTGTTCTAGTTTTATTTGTGCAATATTATTTCTATGAGTTGGGCATTTACTTTTCTTGGGCTGCTTAATATGTTATTCTAGATTGTTCTAGTTTTATTTGTGCAATATTATTTCTATGAGTTGGGCTTTTACTTTTCCTGGGCTGCTTAATATGTTTGTGGGCTAGGGTTGATATTTTAACACTCCCCCTCAACACCAGCTCACATCCTTTGCACCACATTGAGCTGACGACGAAATCTTTCCAACTTGCCGGTACTTAGACCTTTTGTGAACAAGTCCGCAATTTGATCATATGTATTGATATGTCTCATCTCAATCTCTTCTTGCAAAACCTTCTCTCTGATAAAATGGTAGTGTATCTCCACATGTTTGGTTCTTGCATGAAAGACTAGATTTTCCACCAAATGAACTGCTGATTGATTATCACAACATAACGGCACTGAATAATCTACTAATTGATGTAGATCATTCATCAGTTGTGTCAGCCATGTGATCTCTTGAGCTGCCATTACTGCTGCTCTGTATTCAGCTTCAGTGGTTGACAAAGATATTATCGGCTGTCTCTTACTGCACCAAGAAATTGTTCCTGAACCAAGCTTAAATGCGTACCCGGTAGTTGATCGACGAGTGTCATGATCTTTTGCATAGTGAGCATCACAATAACCAACTAGCTTGCAATCTTCACATTTCTTGTACAACAGGCCATAGTCAATTGTACTTTTCACATACCTCAGTATTCGTCGAACTGCGTCCAAATGAGACTTCTTTGGATTTTGCATGTATCGACTCATCACTCCAACTGCATATGAAATATCAGGTCGAGTCAATGTCAAGTAGATTAGACTACCCACCAATTGTCGATACATCGTTGCGTCTTTTAAGTCTTTGCCTTCATATGCGCACATCCTGACATTGGGCTCCATCGGCGTTGAGATTGGCCTGCATTCAAGCATCCCAAACTTTTGCAACAAATCTTTTGCATATTTCTGTTGACACAGAAATATTCCTTTTTGTGTGCGATCGACCTCTAACTCAAGAAAGTGCTTGAGTTGTCCCAGTTCTTTCATCTGAAAACGAACTGACAAATTCTCCTTCGTCTAGTGAATTTCTTCCTCGTCATCACCAGTGATGATTAGATCATCCATGTATACTAGCACGATAGCTAATTTTCCTCCATTAGCTTTGACGAATAAACTGGAATCTGCATGGGTTACTGAATAACCACTTCGGGAGAGAAACTCAGCAATCTTACCGTACCACGCTCTTGGCGCTTGCTTCAATCCATAAAGTGCCTTTTTCAGCTTGCACACATACTCGGGATGGACTTCGTTCTCAAATCCTATTAGTTGAGTCATGTAGATTTCCCGATCTAACTCCCCATGCAAAAACGCATTCTTCACATCCATCTGGTACAAGTTCCGATCTTTGTTGGCTGCAAGTGCAAGTAGGACTCGTACGGTCATAAGCTTTGCCACTGGACTAAACGTTTCATCATAATCTAGTCCATATTGCTGAGAGAAACCTCGAGCCACCAACCGAGCCTTGTATCTCTCGACCGATCCATCAGGATGACACTTTATCTTATACACCCATTTGCAAGATATGGGTTTCACATCCCTTGGCTTTGGCACCAGATCCTAAGTTTGATTTTGCTTGAGCGCAGTGATCTCTTCTCTCATAGCTTTAAAACATTTGGAACTCTGTGATGCTTCTTCAAACGTCTCAGGTTCAACTGCTTCTTCTGCTATGGCTGCGTTGGCGTATTTAAGATTTGGCTTCTGTACTCTTGTTGACCTTCTGGGTTGTGACTGTGGAGTCAATATTTCCACTTCACTAGGTCTAACTTCTTCTAGTGCTTGTTGATGTACACCAGTCTGCCAAGGATTCTGAGTAACTTCTTGCTCGTCATCTTCGTCGTCAAGCGAATCTTCATGCTCATTTGAACTCGATCGAATTGGAACAATTTGCTCCCCCAACTTATGTTGCAACTTATCTTCAATTTCTCTCAAGTCTGGTAACACCTCCTTTTATGAGGACCACCAAGATGATGCTTCATCGAACACCACATCTCGTGATGTGTAGCACCTTTAATTTGTAGGGTCACAACACTTCCACCCTTTTCTCTGGCTGTCGTATCCCACAAAGATACATCTAATTGCCTTTTTGTTAAACTTGTTACGTAGATGACTTGGAACAAATACATAGCACATACAACCGAATACTCGAAAGCAACTGAATGTAAATTTCATATCCCACAGTTTCTCGAAGGGCGAAACAAATTCTAACCTTGGTTGAGGAAGTTTATTGATCACATGGGCTGCAGTTCTCATGACTTCAACCCAAAACCTTCATAGCACATTCTTGGCATGCATCATGCTTCGACATATCTCTGCAAAATGCTGGTTCTTTCTCTTTGTTACTCCATTCTGTTGTGGTGTGTTGGCACATGTGAATTGATGACGTATGCAAGACTCTCGTAGATATTGGCAAAATTCATTCGAGGTATATTCTCCTCCATTATCTGTGCGTAGACAGATAATCTTCTTCCCCACTTTTCCTTCAACTGTCTCTCTAAATTCTTTAAACTTTGAAAATGTGCCGGATTTTTCTTTCATAAAGAAAACCCACACATACCTGGAGAAGTCATCAATGAACGTCAACATGTATCGCATCCTGCTATTCGATGGTTGCTTGATAGGCCCGAATACATCAAAATGGATTAACTCTAACGGTGCTTTTGCTTTGAACTTGGACTCCTCGTATGGTAGTTGATGCGATTTACCATATTGGCATCCTGCACAAACCGTATCTGTTCTCACATCAAGCTGAGGCAGACCCTTGATCATTGACTTCTTCATCATCACGCTTAGCTTGTGATAGCTAACGTGGCCCAATCTCATGTGCCATAAATCTGCTGTCTCGTTCTTTTTTGTCTTGTCTACATATGCAGACTCTGCTGACATTACATAGACTGACTCCAGTCGACGTCCCTCCATTGTCGGCATCCCTGAGATCTTGAGGTTTCGATATACCTTCACATCTCTTGGACTGAATAGGACATAGTTGCCTGATGATGTCAATTGTGCTACTGAAAGCAGATTCTTCTTCATGCTTGGAACATGGTAGACGTCTTGAAGCGGCACCTGGTTAGGATTGTATCATGGTGCTACTACTGTCTTACCGATGTGGGTTATCGATAACCTTGAGTTGTTGGCAATCACCACCACATGATTGCCATTGTACTTAGTAAGGTTCTGCAACTTCTCTTTATCACCTGTCATGTGATTTGAGCAGCCTGAGTCGATAATCCAATCATTCTTGTAGTCAATCCTTTCAGGTGACATCACAGCGAGAGCTATCTCATCTTCCTCTATAGTGAGAGATGCTTCCGCATCCCAATCATTCTCTCTTTTCTGCTTTGAATTGGAAGTAGCAGTATTGCTCTCAGCATGCCTTTTGTTGGACCAACAATCTTTCGCCATGTGGCCCTTCTTTCTGCAGTCGTAGCATTTGCCTTCAAATATTTTATTATTCTTGGATTGACCACGGTTGCTGTGAAACTTTGAAGCTCCCCCTGGCCGAGAACTTCCTTCTCCTTGACAACGTTTTCGCCTTGTCACCATCTCTTTTAGATCCACTACCAAAGTGCTCCTTGAAGTTGCCTTTACTTTTGTTGGTGTAGAGCGCTTCCTCCTCACCTTTTAACGAGACCCCTCCCATTTGCTTAGCCATAGCTTCTTGAGCGGCAAGCAAATTTTCAAACTCAACAAGTGATGGTTGAGTAGGCCACCCTTGTACAGAGGCAACGAAGCCTCGGTATTCGGGTCTCAGACCATGGATAATAATTCTTTTTATTCTAGATTCCATAATAGCAGCAGTAGGATCTAAATCAGAAATTTCACGGCATATGGACTTTACCTTGTGGAAGTACTGAGCAATCGTCATGTCGCATTGTGCAACGGATAGCAGCTCGTTCTCAAGAAGCTGTAGTCTTGTGTCATTCCTTTTTGAAAGAGTGTTGCAAAGGTGTCCCATGCTTCCTTTGGTGTTTTGGCTTTCCTTATGTGCTCTAACATTTCTTCTTCAATTGTTGTCTTTAGGGCAAACATGGCTTTACCTGCTTTGATATTCCACTTACGCAAAGTGTCATTGTTGTCTTCTCGTGGTTGTGTGACATCGTTGCCTCTGACGACATCCCAAAGATCTTGGCCTTGCAGATAAGACTCCATACATGTCGCCCACATGTTGTAATTTTTGTTGTTGAGCTTTGTGATTCCTCTAACTACGTGAAGATCACCCATCGTGTCGGCAGAATTTCGGCAATACCGAACAAGCTTGATCTAAATATGCAAACTTGTAGAGACAAACTCTTCACGACTCAAAGAAACTCCCGCAGAATTAGTCACTGACCATCCCGCTTTGATACCAATTGTTGAGCAAATTTAGAGTACACAACTCTAATTTAGACTTGTTGGAGACAAAACAAGTAAACAATTTACTTGTATTAGGCTCACAAAATATTACAACAAAACAACTCTCAAAGGAAAGACAAACTCTTACAAGGACTCTTTCTCACTTCACTCACACTTCTCATTAGAACTACTTAGCTCTATAACTCACTCTTCTTGTTGACACACTTCACTTCTTGATTGGTTGGTTACATTGATAAGCTTTATGCCTATTTATAGAGGTAGTAACATACTTATGTAAGTCGGCTTTATATAGCTAACCAACCTTGACAAAAGATCCCAGTCACATGTTCAACCGACCTTGAATATATCTTGTAGGTTCTAAGAATTGTTTAGGCGGTTTGCTTACTTTGCTGGGTAGACTTCATTCTAGATTATTCTAGTTTTATTTGTGCAATATTATTTGTGTGAGTTGGGCTTTTACTTTTTTTGGGCTGCTTAATATGTTTGTGGGCTGGGGTTGATATTTTAACAAATCTCTCACATGTTCACATGCGATTGAGCTTAGAAAAATCCTTTTACAATTGAGTAGATACTTGAAAAGGACTTTTTTCGAATGTCGTGGAGACAAATAAACATCAATACTCGATCGTGGGCGCGTAGAGGCTCTTCAACCACTGCATAACACTCATTAGTGGTTGAAAAGTCTCTACTCGCTGACGTGCCACTAATGGTTGGTAGTATTTCCATGTCATGTATCATGCTAAAATGTACATCGTCGTCCAGAATTCTAGGACGTGGGTCATGTTGCTGGCAAGAATTAGTGATGTTCCTTGTCAATTGTTACTCCATGTCAACGTCTGTCGGTGTGTGTTCTAATAAAGTAGGTTAACAATCAATCTTGGTATACAATATCACTTCCTTAGTTCCTTGGGACTCGGACGAGACAAGCTGCACTAATTATTGTTGTAAAGTCGGTGGAGACCAAACAGTCATAAAGTTAGTAAAGACCAAGCCCACATAATGTAATAGTCAAAAGGGCAATAATTATGTTGGGGTAAATTCTTGAAGATGCTTTCATGGGAGGCCATTCTAATTGCCTATAAATAGGCTTCTCCTTCAGTTGTAAATGAAACAACCAATTCAGAGAGAAATTTAAGAAAGAGTGAGTAAGAATCCTGAGAGTGTGAGAACTCTATCAGTAAAGAAAGTTCTGTCAGTGTAAAACCACCAGAACTAAATACAATTCTACTCCCAATATTCAATGGTAATTCCCATACTTTGATTATTTTATTTTATAACATGTTATCAGCACGACAGTCTCTCCACCTTTAAATTTTCTCAGCTCAACACTATGTGGTTATTTCTCTTTCTCCTCTCCGTCATATGCCTCATCTCACTTTACTACTACGACGACGTGCAAACTTTCTTTTTTTGTGATCTCACAATTTTAGTGTTGTTTCATCCATGTTTGTTTAATTTATTTCTTTGTAATATAATTTGGAATGGCGCGGTTTTATACCCCATTCTGTTATTTTATTGTGGTGTAATTTTCATTACCCATCGCGTTGTAACACAAGTTATCATAATAAAATGATGGTGTGATCTTAAAACCCATCTATTATATCTTGAATAGTGGTGCAGTTATATTGCCCACAAAATATAATATGTACTTCCTATATTTTTAGTGGTGGTTTTATCCCCACGCTTATTTTATTTACTGTATGGTGTAGGTTTATTACCCATACGGCAGTATTTATTTAAAGTGCGGTGCGAGTTTATCGTCCACACAACTGCCTTTATTTCCTTTTATTTAAAAGTATGGAGCAAGATTAGTGCCCATACCAGCACGTTTACTTTACCGCACATTTACTTTTATTTAAAGTATGGTGCGGGATTAACGTCCATACATCAAGCAATTTACTTTGTGAATTTACTTTACCGCACATTTACTTTTTTTTAAAGTATGGTGCGGGATTAACGTCCATACAACAAGCAATTTACTTTATGAATTTACTTTATCGCATATTCACTTTCATTTAAAGTATGGTGCGGGTTTATCGTCCATACCAGCAAATTTATAGCACTTTATTTTTATAATCAATCAA
>NW_018921535.1:93874-115602 GCF_002207925.1 Prunus avium
TCAGAAATACTTGCCCTCCATGAAGCCAGTCGTGAATGCGTTTGGTTAAGGTCAATGATTCATCACATCCGAAGCACCTGTGCCTTGCCCTCAACAACGGACACTCTAACCATCCTGAATGAGGACAATGCAGCTTGTATTGCTCAAATCACAGGAGGGTACATCAAGGGTGACCAGACCAAGCACATATCACCCAAGTTTTTCTACACGCATGAGCTTCAGAAGAGTCAAGAAATCAAAGTCAGACAAATCCGTTCAAGAGATAACTTGGCAGATCTCTTCACCAAGTCTTTACCCAAATGCACATTCCAGAAGCTAGTGCATGGCATCGGATTGCGACAACTCTGCAAGCAATCAAATTAGAGCATGCAAAATCAGGGGGAGCATTCAAGAGTCCTCTAACAAAGGACATAAGTGCATTGTACTCTTTTTCCTTCGACTAGGGTTTTTCCCACTGGGTTTTTCCTGGCAAGGTTTTAATGAGGTAATATGAGCGCACTTCACATTACCCTAATGTCCCAAATGATGTTGTACTCTTTTTCCCTTCGCTTAGATTTTTTCCCACTGAGTTTTTCCAAGCAAGGTTTTAATGAGGCAACCAATTAAGGGATTCGTGGTCTCCAAGGGGGAGTATTGTAAAGTCGGTGGAGACCAAACAGTCATAAAGTTAGTAAAGACCAAGCCCACATAATGTAATAGTCAAAAGGGCAATAATTATGTTGGGGTAAATTCTTGAAGATGCTTTCACGGGAGGCCATTCTAATTGCCTATAAATAGGATTCTCCCTCAGTTGTAAATGAAACAACCAATTCAGAGAGAAATTTAAGAAAGAGTGAGTAAGAATCCTGAGAGTATGAGAGCTCTATCAGTAAAGAAAGTTCTGTCAGTGTAAAACCACAAGAACTAAATACAATTCAGAGAGAAATTTAAGAAAAAGTGAGTAAGAATCCTGAGAGTATGAGAGCTCTATCAGTAAAGAAAGTTCTGTCAGTGTAAAACCACAAGAACTAAATACAATTCTACTCCCAATATTCAGTGGTAATTTCCATACTTTGATTATTTTATTTTATAACAATTATTATAATTTGAACAAGTGACTTTTTGCATTGCCATGCATGATGCGCGCCCAGGTGTGACATTCCATATTGTGTATTTAAGCACTAACATAAATACACAAACTATTATTTTTCTTAAAACCCATCAATACATTTTATACATGTGCAAGTCTTTTCTTACTTTTTATATGCTGGTCTACTAGAAAATGTCATGTGGCACTACAACCACGCCAAAGGACTAATAGTGACCAGTGGCCCCGACATACATGTAGCTCTATGTACTGTTCTAAGATGTGTAATGGCCCTCCCAATTAAGATATGCTCTGCCCCTGTTTGGGTTTGATTTGTTGAACCTGCTTAGATCTTGTGACGAGTTAGAGACGAACGCATATGGTTATTATGCTATTGGTTTTAGGGAATAACTAATTAAGAAGGGCATTCATGTAGATAGAATCCAAAAATTTCAATATTTATTCGGACTGTTAATAGGGCAATTAATTTGTTATATTCTTAAATTCCAGATTGTTTGGGATTCAATTTGGTGGACTTTATTTCTGTAAATTCATAAGGTTGCTGTGTGTTTTTGTTGATATAATTTGTAATAAAGAAAATAACGAATGGAAAATATCAATCAGGCCACATCTTTAGTTATATCGTGTGACCGAAAGTGGGAAATGATGTAACAAAAAGGAAATGCAATAAAGTGATTTCCAGTTGTCTTCGGTTGGTCTTTAGCAAGAATTTTGTTCGTTCATTTACATACCCAAAAAAAAAAAAAATCTCATTTTCCAAAGATCTTTCAAAAGGAAAAGGACAATCGTCACATAAATGTGTTGATTTAAAGTAGAATTATACAAGCGGCAGAAATTATCTTCAAATTTCAGGCCCAAAGAAAAATGGCAAAAAAAAAAAAACTGAGTTTATGTTGATAGAGAACTTACCTATAATGAGAATCTTAATGACCTTGTTCATCCCTCCCCGATTATCGCTTCTATTATAGAAAATTGCAAATATAGCAATTAGACAAGATATTGACAGTGAAGAAGATACATATTGTGCATTAAAACAATTGCTTCTCTGAGTTAATTTAGTTGCTAATACTCTGTTTGCTTCCTTTTCGGTTCTTTGGGTAAAATCTTTTCTTTTTCCAACGTCATTCTATCTCCTGCATGGCTGTAAGATTTTCTGTATCTTGTAACGCTTACAAACGGATTGTATTGCTTCCTCTTTTTTTCTCTCACTACGTTAATTCTCTACCGTTCAGATTTTGGAGATCGCCATTTCTCTCCCTTCCATCTTTCTATATAAACCATTGAGATATTGACAGTGAAGAAGATACATATTGTGCATTAAAACAATTGCTTCTCTGAGTTAATTTAGTTGCTAATACTCTGTTTGCTTCCTTTTCGGTTCTTTGGGTAAAATCTTTTCTTTTTCCAACGTCATTCTATCTCCTGCATGGCTGTAAGATTTTCTGTATCTTGTAACGCTTACAAACGGATTGTATTGCTTCCTCTTTTTTTTCTCTCACTACGTTAATTCTCTACCGTTCAGATTTTGGAGATCGCCATTTCTCTCCCTTCCATCTTTCTATATAAACCATTGACTGGGGTTCAGTTGACACAGCCATCTCCAAACACTGACATATTTGACTAAAACTCGGAAGGAGGTGAGGTCCTTGTTTCTTTAAAGACTTGTTTTTTCTAGTATGATTGAAGAAGTAGGCTTTCTATTTGTCTTTGGTTTATGCTGTTTCTAACAGAAATAAGTATATGGTATTGCTTTCTTAGTTCAGCAAACTAAAAGTTTCTGTACGTTTGTATTTTCCGTATTTGTTGTTTCATCTGAATGAACCTGCCAGAGTTGGAATGCCGAACACCCGCTGAGAACTCTGTCACCAGCTTTGCAGTGGATTTTCTTTTCTGTCATTTCCTGTCTGCCTACTTTCATTTTTAGTCTTTTCCCTTTATGCTTTTTAACATTTTTCCATGTTGATTTTAAGAATGTGAGGTTTCAACTTTCTAGTTTAGTAGACCAAGAGAGAGTGCTAGACCCCATTTTCTTGCTATCCCGTTCTTTGCATCCCTATCACTTGACCTGCTTGTCATTACTTACGATTTTTTGCTCTTAACACCCAAATGTGAGCTTTTGTTTGGTCAATGATGCTGATTGATGACTTAGTTTGCATAATCGAAATGTAGGACACAGTTGCTCCAGGACCCTAGTGCTAATATTAGTAGAACCGAAGGTTCATTACTAGAAGAGCATATGCCTGGGGACAAGTACAACAGTAATTCATCCCGCATCCCAAATCGAGTTGAACGGCTCTTGAGAGAAAGGGAGCTAAGGAAGAATAGCAGGGCCTCCCACTTGAATGAAGCAAATGATAACAATAGGGTGACTCAACCATTTGAGCCTGACTTGCAGTTAAGAGAAGATGAAAACTCAAAAGTTGCCTATGTTGAACAATTCTTGGAAGGGGCTGCAGCTGCGAGGGCGCTTACTGATGGATGTGAAAAGCAAGAAGGGCGGCCTCTCAAACAACGACAACGACTGTTGGTTGTCGCCAACAGGTTACCCGTCTCTGCTGTTAGGAGAGGTGAAGATTCATGGTCTCTGGACGTAAGTGCTGGGGGTCTGGTCAGTGCCCTTTTAGGTATGTGATGTCTTAAGTCTTCATTAAATATTGTTGTTCAGTTTAAAGTCTTCAACCCTTTATTGAAGTTTATGTATCCATGTTTATCATTTTCTTAAGGGGATAGGATTTCCATTAGTGTTAATATATTTTTTCATTTTAATGTGGTATTTCTTTACCTGCAAAAAGACAAACCTAATTTGTACTGGATGGTTTTGCCAAAGGTGTAAAGGACTTTGAAGCAAAGTGGATTGGTTGGGCAGGGGTAAATGTGCCAGATGAAATTGGGCAGAAGTCACTTACTAAAGCTCTAGCTGAGAAGGTTCAAATTTCTATATCTGAATTTTTTTAAACTGAAAGATCCAGATCATTTCACTGATTGCTTATGTATATGGTTTTGTCTCTGAGGTAAATGTGCATAAACTTTGTAACTTCACTGTCCAACTGATGGTTGTTGTGTTCCTTGCAGAGGTGTATCCCTGTTTTTCTTGATGAGGAGATTGTTGATCAATATTACAATGGATATTGCAACAACATTTTGTGGCCCCTTTTCCATTACCTTGGACTTCCACAAGAAGATCGACTTGCCACCACCCGGAGTTTCCAGTCGCAGTTTGCTGCATATAAGAAGGCAAATCAAATGTTTGCTGATGTGGTCAATGAGCACTATTTGGAGGGTGATGTAGTTTGGTGCCATGATTACCATCTTATGTTTCTTCCAAAATTCCTGAAGGATTACAACAGCAAAATGAAAGTTGGTTGGTTTCTCCACACCCCATTTCCTTCTTCTGAAATCCATAGGACACTGCCATCACGATCAGAGCTTCTCCGTTCAGTTCTTGCAGCTGATTTAGTCGGGTAATTATTGGTTACATTCTGCATCAATAACGAACATGTTATACGATTTACTTTGTTGGGGATAATTGGTAAAATGTTGTCCTGATAGATTATTTAATTCTGTTTACATCATAAAAACCTAATATGCAAATGATTATAAAGTTTTTTTTTTTTCTTTTCAGTTTCCACACTTATGACTATGCACGGCACTTTGTTAGTGCTTGCACTCGCATTCTTGGACTTGAGGGTACACCTGAAGGAGTAGAGGATCAAGGGAGGCTTACTCGAGTGGCTGCGGTCTGTATCTATCTAATTACTACCTGCTCCTTTTTTGGTTTTTGGTATTTTATCCTTTGAGGTTTTGTGTAATTTTTATCATTGCACAAAGTTTAGTGTTAAATGAAATATAGCACTTTAATTCTGTTAACATTCTTCATTACAGGTAATGTTAGGTGTCGATCGCCTTGATATGATTAAAGGAATTCCACAAAAGATACTGGCATTTGAAAAGTTTCTTGAGGAAAACCCAAGTTGGCGTGACAAAGTGGTTTTGCTGCAAATTGCGGTGCCAACAAGAACGGATGTTCCAGAGTGTATGCCCCTTCATGTGGTTTCTTGTCTCTTTGTCTTATCTTAAGTATGATGTATAAACTACTTATTTTGCATTTCCACAGATCAAAAACTTACAAGCCAGGTTCATGAAATTGTTGGGCGAATTAATGGCAGATTTGGAACTTTGACTGCTGTCCCAATACATCACCTGGTATGCGCTTGACTTCTTAAGTAACTATTCCATGATATGATATATTATTCAAAGGTCATATTTGGCGTTCAGTGGAATTTACTAGGAAGGATGTTGATGTCATATGTGTGGGAAAATGGCAGAGATAGGGTTGCAAGAATGTGGTGGAATAGGAGTTTAGTAGTGCCTGTTCCATAACCATAACAGTATTTTTATCGTTCATCTATATCAAGTTTCAAGACCTATCACATGTAATTTAATGGAATGTTTCCCATAACAATTCTTTAAACGTCTACAGGATCGTTCCCTTGACTTTCATGCTTTATGTGCACTATATGCAGTTACAGGTACTATTATTCTACATACTCTGGATTTCCCTGTTTCTTTTGATCCAGAATTTTTCAGGCAAACCAAATTTTCAACATAAGCCATAAGCCTTAATGGCAGAAAATCCTTTTGTGCTCTTCCTGATTTCTATAGTTTTGTTTTATTCAGAACTTAACATTTTTAGCTGTAAGAAAATGTATATGTAACTCTTCAGCTAATAAATTCTTCTTCCCTGGTTTTTTTTTTCGCAATTCGCCCAGATGTAGCACTTGTCACATCCCTGAGAGATGGAATGAATCTTGTCAGTTACGAGTTTGTGGCATGCCAAGATGCAAAGAAAGGGGTCCTCATTCTTAGTGAGGTAATATCTTCGTCTCTTTGTGGAAAATTTGCGTTGGTGTTGAATTATAATTTTCAATGTTGAGAATAGTACATAATGTAAGAAGATAGAGATCATGAATCAAATAAGCTTGAGATACTGAACCCATGTTTAGTTGGTTCTCGTAAAACCTCTCACTTAATTGTGTTTAGCATTTATTTCGTTAAGGTTGTATCAGATGCAATGCTAGTTGTGCAATTGACATTCAAGGAACAGATAAATCGACTAATTTTTATTACTTGTTTTCTTCTAGCTTTTCACACTTCCAATTCATTTTGCAGTTTGCTGGTGCCGCACAGTCTCTAGGTGCTGGTGCAATTCTAGTGAACCCGTGGAACATCACAGAAGTTGCCAATTCAATTGCCCAAGCATTAAATATGGCCTCTGAAGAAAGAGAGAAGCGGCATAAGCATAACTTTATACACGTGGCAACCCACACTGCCCAGGAATGGGCCGAAACGTTTGTAAGGTATGCATGCTTGAGTTTCAACATGTCATAATTCTTAGAACTTGACATTATTTTTGTGCTGTGTGCTAACAACTTAAGCTTTTGGCACAATGGTAAACCAACATAATTGACATGGCAGACAAATTACTTACTGAGATTTGATATTCGCATTAATATTTTCCAGTGAACTTAACGACACTGTCGTAGAGGCACAGATAAGGACTAGACAGGTGCCACCACCACTTCCAAACAAGGAGGCAATTGAAAGATATTCGAAAGCAAGTAATCGATTGATCATACTGGTATGTTATGGGAATGTCCCAGTTAAGAAGTGGTGTTCTTACCTCTAGTAAATTCTTCATTAAATATCATACATATCTGCATGGTTTTCATCTTTGAAGAGATCTGCATGGTATACTTTGTCAAATCTAGGAAGCCTGATGCACGTAATGGACAGTTGTCATAGAAATGTCTTAACCAAGATTTCACTGCCCAACTGAAAGGTTTTTTTATGCCTTTACTTTGCCCAGTATACCAGCAGTGCATAAAAGTTGCTTCCATATAATTCAGGTCATTCTGCTGTTATGCTTGACATATTTAGTAGCTAATAATACATCAAGTTGGTCTCACCAATGTGCATTTAGTTGATACCAGTTTCTCCCTGTTATTTTTAAGACTTATAATTGAAGGGTTTTGACCCAAAAAATAATAATTGAAGGTTGGTTTTCATACTGTTAAGTTGTTTGTCAGCTACTTTCTGGTTGATTCTGTAACTTCCTTTTTGTCGATTCTCCCATAACTATAAAGTGCTGATTTTCTTCCTTGAGTAATATGCAACTCCTCCAGCATTTGTAGGCACTCTTACCTTCTGTCAATAATATTTCTTTCGTGGATTCAACCTTGATAGACTTTTTTTTCTTCTTCTTTCTTCTGATCTTTGTGGTGATTCGAACTCAGGGATTCAACGCAACATTAACCGAACCAGTGGACACACCTGAGAGACGAGGTGATCAAATAAAAGAAATGGAACTTAAACTGCACCCAGAGTTGAAAGAAACCTTGTCAGCACTCTGCAATGATCCACAAACAACTATTGTTGTTCTCAGCGGGAGTGCCACATATGTTTTAGATGATGTATTTCATCCATCTCCACATCTTAATTTCTTTACCACCTTTACTTTATCCCCTTTTTAATTAGAGAATGTTTTTACAGAACTTCGGGGAGCTTGACATGTGGTTGGCAGCTGAAAATGGGATGTTTTTGCGCCTAACGAAGGGAAAATGGATGACAACAATGCCCGAACATTTGAATATGGAATGGGTTGAGAGTGTGAAGGTGATCTTGAGTCTTGAATTAAAGTTATATTCTGTTTGGTTGAATCCTGACTCCTCTAACTTACAATGCTGATGTTATTTTTTCAGCATGTTTTTGAGTATTTCACGGAGAGAACACCCCGGTCACATTTGGATGACCGTGAAACTTCACTTGTGTGGAATTATAAATATGCAGGTACAAAAAAATTTTGAACCCTCAACCCAAAAAAAGAATGGTTCTGTTTTATCCCGTTTCCATTGTAAGATGGTCTTTTGAACAAGTGCACTTTTGTTTATTATATACTCTTTCTGTTTCTTATCATCTTATCACAGATGTTGATTTTGGAAGACTTCAAGCAAGAGATATGCTGCAGCATCTCTGGACTGGTCCAATTTCTAATGCATCTGTTGATGTTGTTCAAGGTAGCCGGTCTGTAGAGGTGCGACCAGTTGGTGTCACAAAGGTGAATCCATGAATGCTTAACAAAAAATATTACATTAATAAAATTTATATTTTTCATACTACAGTTTTTTGCTTGTTTTCTTTTCTGACAGTTTTCTTTATCAACTCAGGGTGCAGCAATTGACCGTATATTGGGAGAGATAGTTCACAGTAAATCTATGACAACACCCATTGATTATGTGCTGTGTGTTGGACATTTTCTTGGAAAGGTAACTTTCCCATCCCACAATTCATGCCTTCCCTCATCTCTGATCCCCACATATCTGTGTTATAAGTTTCCTTTCTGATCTGAGGAATTATACCATCACATTTTGATTCTTCAAATAAGGTTCTTCAGACACTCAGAATCTGCTAGCAACTTTAAGTTACTTTCCAGTATTTTCTTGAAGGTTCTTTACAGGCCCATCAAAATGCTCCACTTTTGCATCGTCTGATCCTTAATACCAACCGACAAGCATGGGATTGTAGTTCATTTTATGTGCTTTAACTCCCAATTGTGGAAAATGGAGAACATTTTGATTCAGGTGTTTGTTCATCTTCATTTCAGGATGAAGATGTTTACACCTTTTTTGAGCCGGATCTTCCGCCTGAGCAGATGGGCCTTCCGAGAAAGATGACTGATGGACAAAAGTTACCTAGTGAGAGAAGATCTTCATTGAAGGTTCCATCAAATAAAAGTGCCTCAAAATCAGCTCAGAGCAAGACACAACGACCTTTACTAAATCCTGAGAAGAATGCGACTCACAGCAATGGGAATGCACGATGGCCGTCTCCTGAGAAGACTTCATGGAATGTACTTGACCTAAAGAGGGAGAACTACTACTCTTGTACCGTCGGGCGGACGCGTACAAATGCTCGATATCTGCTTCAGTCTTCAGATGATGTTGTCTCATTTCTTAAGGAGTTGGCTGGTGCCTCTTCGGCAAGTTCTTAATCTCAAGATTGAGAGATATAATGCTCTCAAGTTTTCGGAAAGTGTACCTTCGCTTCACTTAGAGCATCTTCAACCAAGAAATAACATCTCACATCACTCCAACCAAATTGACAAAGCTGATGTGGAATAAAGGCTAGAAGTGGTTCAGCCATTACTTTTGACATCCCAAAAGTAAGATGTCAAATGAATATTTTATTATTGTTTAAAGACAGTTGGCTGTTATTTTCATTTATTATTCATTTTCTTCTTTATCTTGAATGATTTGACTATTACAATTTTTTTCCTTCTTTCTCTTTCCAATTTATTTCCAATTTAAATCAACACTAAAATGTTATAAAATAATAATTTAATTTGATATATCAAGTAGAGTGTAAAATTGTGTAAATGTTAAATTGTCACATCAACCATCAAATTTAAATTTGATGATTGGTATTTGACAACTCCCTTGGAGCATCTCCAAAGGTGATGTCAAATCCTATGTGGCGCTTTTAATGGATTAAAATAACAGCTGAAATTTACTCCAACCAAATTGCTAGAGTCTATGTGGAATGGCGCATGAAGCCTCTGCTGTCAAAATTGCCGTCAAGTGCTAGAGACGTCTTTTGATTAATTTATTATTTCTTTGTCCATCTGGTTGTGGCTTTATCATTTCATTTAATACTTATCTATATTTTTTTTCTTCATTTTTTTTTTTTTTTGGACAAATTTTTTTTTCTTCTTGTTATTATTTCATGTATCTGCTGTCATTATATACTTTCATTATTTTTTTTTTTGGGAAATTTGCATAAATACCACCTGAACTTTTAGGCATGTGCATCATTCCAACCTGAACTTTTAATTTTTATTTTTTACCACCTGAACTTTGTAAAGGGTTGCAATGCACCACCTACGTCTAACTCCCTTAAAATTTCCGTTAAGTTTAAGGGTATTTTTGTCAATTAGCTATAACAAAGAATAATTATATAAAAAAACAGATTTTTAAAAAAAAGTTAACCTAATTACAGCGCCTTCTCCCTACACCTACTCCTACTTTTCCAAATTTTCCAACATCAATTCGCTCCACTACAAAAAAAAAACCTACCCTCCCAAAACCCACCCTCTGCACACACCATACTCTATATTCATCTTTGTCTCTTGGCATCTCTTGTGTGGTTTGTTGAAATTGAGTAGCAAACTGAGGACTGAAGTAACTGATATGGACAATAACTTCATATACGCTGGGGAGCCACCAAATTACAGTAAGCTTCGACAATTACGTATTTATACTTTTTAGATTGTTCAGTAATTATTTTGTAAGTGTGTGTTGATTGATACGTTTGAGTTTTTAACGTTTTATGGTCAATAGTGGTTCTAAATTCATGTGTTTTTATGAATTTCTTGATTGTTTAACTTTACTGTAACTTTAAATTTTTTATTGATGTTTAATCTTGTAGTTTGCTTTGTCTATTATGATAGCTTAACAATTAGATTTGCATTGAGTGTCTCTGGGGCTTTGTCGAATATGTCAAATTTTCACATTTATATTTTATGCTGTGACTCACACATCACATATATATGTACTTCAATAAAATAAAAAACGTTGCCTTGTTAGTTCAACAAAAAGGAGCAGCTCCTATTTGTTATTTGGTTTATGAAGATAGTTCTGAAAAATTATATGTTTTGTTTGTTATTTGCATGTATAAAACTTAATTCACATGAAAATTACGATCATGTATAGTGTATTAATGTGGATATATATGTTAAATTTTTGAAAATTTAAAAATAGTGGTAACTTTTGTTTGTTCAATGTTCTATACACAGAGGGTTTAGATCCAACATTGTGGACTGCTGAAATACACCATGGTGGTCAACTTCAAGACATAAGTAATGGATACAACTTTTATTCTGGTGGTAGTGTGGTTTGGGTAGACAACTTAAATCGAGACTACATGTCACCTTTCGATTTTGATGATTTTGCAAAGAAATTGGGGTATCAAGAACGTGTTGGATACTACTATAGAGTGCCAGAGGGAGTAAATGGGGTGCAAAGTAAGTTGGTTTGTATTACAAATGACGAGGTGTTTAATAACATGTTTGATAACTTGCTTCAGAGTAGAGTTGTTGTCATTTATTTCTCTCATGGAATTTCTTGTGGGCTTCTAGAGAGTCAGGCATCTATTAATAACCATTATGTGCAGCAAATAGATATATTTCAAACTGAGAGGCAGCAAAGTAACACACTTCAGCCAGAGAAGTTTCCTCAATCAGATGTGCTAGAATTTAATTGGGTGTATGTGGATGTACAAGAAGAGGAAGCAACCACTGAATCTGATGATGAATTTATTGATTCTGACTATGAGCAAGATGAAGAAGGGCTTGGTGTATCATTTGAGCAAAATGAAGATGATGTCATATATGACCAAAATGTAGAAGGTTCTAACAAGGAAGATATACAAAATGAGATTGGACCAGAAGAGCAAGAGTTTGATGAATACAATTCAGAAGATCTTAAAAGCCTAGATGGGAACTCATCTAGTGATGAAGAACCAAATACAGTGAATAGGAGAAGGATGAAGAAGAAATTGTCAAAATTTAAACAATTTAGGAGAGAAACTGATATTAGAACCATAGAGTTTCATTTGGGGATGGTTTTTGCAAATGCCAAGGAATTCAAAGAAGCTGTGAAATGGCATTTTGTTAACCATTGCAGGTCTTACAAGTTCAAAATAAATGATTGGTATAAGGTTAAGGCTGTTTGTAAAGCTGAGCCATGCCCTTGGTCTGTGTATGCTTCTTCTAATGACATGTCTGACAGACATTCCCCTTTACATGTTAAAACATTAGTTCAAAATCACACATGTGGAACTGATGAAAACAATACAAGTGTGACTATTACTTGGTTGGCTAAGAGATATGCTGACGATTTATCCATTAATCCAAAAATGGATGTGAAGACAATGAAAGCTATGGTGAGGAAAGCTTATATGGCAGAAATCTCAAGGTGGAAAGCATATAGAGCAAGATCAATAGTAAATGAGAAGCTTGAGGGTTCCTACCAAGAGCAGTATTCCATACTTAGAGATTACTGTGAAGAGCTTAAGAGGTCCAATCTTGGAAGTACAATTATGTTGAAAACGGAATTGGAAGGTGAGAAAGTCAGATTTCATAGGCTATACATATGTTTTGCAGCCTTGAAAACGGGATTTATTGAGGGTTGTAAAGAGATATGCTGACGATTTATCCATTAATCCAAAAATGGATGTGAAGACAATGAAAGCTATGGTGAGGAAAGATTATATGGCAGAAATCTCAAGGTGGAAAGCATATAGAGCAAGATCAATAGTAAATGAGAAGCTTGAGGGTTCCTACCAAGAGCAGTATTCCATACTTAGAGATTACTGTGAAGAGCTTAAGAGGTCCAATCAGGCTCAAGTCTCCTGCTAAGAAGACAAAGATTTAGAGATCATAGAGGACTTAATTTCTTGGTTATATTTATGTTTTCTAATTAATTTGGAGTTTATTATAGGCATGTCCTGTATAAGGACTGCACTGGTGTTTTGGTACTTGAATTTAGGCATTCCTAGAACTTGTTTGTCAATTGCAGATGTTTAGTACCTTTTTGGGATATTTATATATACTAGGAACGCAATTGATTCCTTCCCAAAACCCATGATGAAGTCACAAAATTTAAATTCTAGCTTTGATGTTAAATTTTTTGAATTTGCTGGATTGAGGGTGAGAGAGAGTAATTGCAGTATGAATTTTTTTTTCCGATATGCAAACTTCCATTGAAATGAAGGACAAACCTTTGAACAAATAGTGCAAGCCATGAAATGAATGCAGGAAGGCTTTGGCAAAAAAAAAAGGGGGAAATACAGGAAGGCAACAAAATCAATGGACCATTGCAATCTAATATGATATTTGGTGGAATAAAAACGATGGAGTAGAGAGAAGAGAGAGAGATATGGAGGTTAGCTTTATTTTTTTGTATTTTTAATTCTGTTTTTTTATATAATTATTTTTTGTTATAGTTAATTGACAAAAATACCCTTAAACTTAATGGAAATTTTAACGGAGTTAGACGTAGGTGGTGGATTGCAACACTTTACAAAGTTCAGGTGGTTAAAAATAAAAATTAAAAGTTTAAGTGGTAATGACGCACATGCCTGAAAGTTCAGGTGGTATTTGTGCAAATTTCCCTTTTCTTTTTAATTCTTTTCCTTTGTCATCGTCACTTGACACCACTATATTATTGAATTTTTTACCGTTGAAAATTTATGTTGATCTTTTTTATGTTATTTTCATCGACCAACGTGGAGATGGATGATTTATTTTTGTTTAATTATATTTATGTTACATTTTATAATTAATTTATAAGTATTTTAACTTGATTAATGAATTACTCTTAGTACTAAAATATAAAAATACATTCATTTAAGAAAGTAAATAAATCAGCACTAATGTAATAAAATAATATTTTAATTTGACATATTGGGTGGGGTGTAAAACTATGCAGGATGTCAAATTGCCATATCAGCCATCAAATTTAAATTTGATGTTTGGTATTTGCCATCAATTGAAATATTAGATTTACTCTTAGATTAGGTACTGAAAAGGCATCTAAACCACAGTGATGGTCAAAGATTTAGGGAGAACAAAATGAGAAACGCAGAGCATCCTTCTTGAATATGCAGTAATTATTAATCTAAACCACAGTGATGGTCAAAGTTTTACATAATTTTCACCATCGAAGTAATTATTCATCCAAGTCTCAAGATGAACACTTTTTAAAACTTGAGAGCATTATATCTCTCAATCTGGAGATGAAGAGGTTGCTGAAGATGCACCAGCCAACTCCTTCAGAAATGAGACAACAACATCTGAAGACTGAAGCATATATCGAGCATTTGTACATGTCACAGAACAGTCGAAATTGTTTCCGATCCGACGACATTGCATCTAGTTGAAGGCTTTGCTGAAGCTTTAGGAAGTTTGGCTGCTGCTAGTGTCTGGGATAAATGGCAGGCATTATACTATCTAGCATTTACAAGGTGTATCCACGTTACTATTGTGTTTTCTGAGAGAGGTTTCCTCGACCCTTATTTGCTTTTTTCATTTGTCCATTTCAAAAAACCTTTCATCTCATCTTCTTGGCAAATTTATTCACACATCTAGTAGGAAGTAGTATTGCTCTGACTGAAAGGCCATTGGCAAACTTTTCCTACCAATAAATTTACTTGGAAATTTTAGTATCATAAAAAGTACATTGATCGGAGCAGTGTTAAGTTGTTAACATAAAAATGGTATACTTTCCCCAAAGTTTTGAGTATTAAGACGAAAAAGCAAACAGAATTAGTATTTCGATTATAATAAACTCCAAAATTAATCTTATCTATTTCTACCAAATGCTACAAATAAAAGAAGAGAAAAACCAACGAACATTTTCAGCTATTTCAGATCATCTTTGGTTGACAGTGTCAAAAACTCTTTCGAACGCGTTGATTCTGAAATTAAAATCCATGCATGAATAATAATACTACGAAGCTTTAGACGATTTCTCCCTGGATTTTCTTTTGACTCTTGAGCTCGAAAGGACAGAATGCAACACCACATGTTCATTGAACTGAATGCAAAATTACAGAATCATCTATAGGGAACCTGTTCAAAGTTTCTTATAAAATGGAACGCAAAGGGAACTAAGATACACCCAAGAAAACAGAAAAGAAAGAAGCACACTTGGTAAAATCATACTCAACACCTCTAGCACAGAAGAAATAATGAGACAAGGCTAAGAATGAATAATGAGTGATACTGATTAAACTAAATTGAGGTAATCTATAGCATATCACCTAATGCGGAAGGCAGAGGTTAATCCTGAGGTCTATAACTGAGATTTGCTTATTGTGCGGAGTTTGTCTTGTTTGGTTCAAAAACATACTTAATCAGCGACTCCTTGATTGGTAGCAACTCAGGGAACTCTTTCTTCAACTTGGATGCATCCATTTCATTGTTGCTTCGAGCTGCAACTATAACCTTGGCTTGCTCTTCAATTGTGAAATTTGCCCATGTAAACTTTGGGTCAATGTATTGCTTGTACATCTCCAGAATCTCATTATGGCTAACGACCCCAGGGTTTGTAAAGTTCCATATACCTCTCAAGTTCCGCTTCGCCATCTCAATAGAGATGGGTAGTAATTCATCCAAGATGGTCATGCTGTTAGGGATATTGACCACTTTGTTATAACGAGAAATCTTAGTGATGAAGTTACGAGGGTTGTTCAGGTCAGATGAGATGGGCATTCGCACTCTGAGCGTGCAAACATTGTCAAATTCTTTCAACAGCTCCTCAACCTGATTAACAAATATACAAAACAAAAAATGTAAGACTTGAAAAGAAGAAGAATAACGAATCAAACCAGGAAGTCTGAGTGAATTTACCATGGCCTTGGTTTTGGAATAGAACGAACCAAAAAAATTGGGTTTGTCCTCTTCAGTGAACCCAACTCCAGAACCCTCTGGATGTTTAGCATCATACTCAAATATGCAGCCAGTGGCAAAATTCATCATCAAGAGTCCATGCTCTCTGCAAACATCTGCTAGGGTTAAGGTTCCAGCAACATTGGTTCGAATTGTTTCTGCTTTATGAGATTCACACCAATCCACATTAGGTCTACCAGTCACACCAGCAGCATTGAACACATGGGTTGGCCTGACATTCTGAATATCTGCCAAAAGTGATGATCGATCCTGTAGACGCCCTTTTCCATATTCAAAAGGAATCCCTTGTTTTTCACATAGCTTTCCAAGTACACCCCCAATCCAGCCAGTCTTACCATAGATCAAGAACTTATAGGGAGGTTTACGAGGAGAGCTACAGCTTTTGGAAGGTGGAACCAACATTCGGGTATTACTTGGGACAAAAGATTCAGATTTTTCCTCTTCAGACCCTTCCGGATGTCTCTCAATCCCACCAGGCATCATCAGCATTCGTGGATGAGGCAGCAGTGCCCCAGATACATCACCCCACCAATTAGGATTCTTAGTGTACCATTCTATAGTCTTCTTCAACCCCTCTTGCCATATAGTTCGCTCTGACCACCCCAAAATCTTCAGCTTCTGATCATCTAGGAAATACCTCTGATCATTGAAAGGTCTGTTTTCAACAAACTTGATGTTTGTCTCTGGATCCACTGAGAAAAGTCTGCATATATCTTTGGCCACGTCAATAACTCTCCTTTCCTTCTTTGTTCCAATATTGTAAACATGGCCAACTTCCCCCTTGTGAAGAATGAGTTCAAAAGCTTCAGCAACATCCTCACAATATAGATAGCTTCTCACATTAGAGCCATCCCCATGAATTGGAAGAGGCTTCCCTTGCATGGCCAACAGAATGAACTTTGGAATCAATTTTTCAGGAAATTGATTTGGTCCATAAACATTGTTTCCACGGGTCGTTATAACAGGCAATCCATATGATCTGCCATACGCCATAACAAGCATTTCTGCTCCCGCTTTTGTTGCAGAGTATGGATTTGTTGGGAGGAGTTGAGATGCTTCATGGTTTCCTACAACAGCATCTTCATCAGTCTCACCATAGACTTCATCTGTGCTGACATGGATGAACCTCCTGATTTGGCCAGTCACTTTGCATGCTTCCAGCAGAACATGGGTTCCATAGATGTTGTTCTTTGTGAACTCAAAGCTGTTACCAAAGGAATTGTCGACATGGGTCTGGGCTGCAAAATGCATTATGGTGTCAATCGACTCAGTGATGAGGAGATAGTTGACAAGGTCAGCACTGCCAATGTCCCCCTTAACAAACTTGAAATTGGGTGATGATTTAGAGGGCAGGAGGTTTTTCAGATTTGAACAATAGTCAAGCTTGTCAAGCACAACAATGTTGTAGTCAGGGTAACTGCGGATGAGCCGGTTGGCAACATGAGATGCAATGAAGCCAGCAGCACCAGTTATGAGGATGTTCTTGGGGGTATATGAACCCATGTCAAGGAACCTTCTACAGAAGCAATATGAGAAGACTAAAATGAGAATACGAAGTTACATAAAGATATGCACCAAAACAAATAAACAGGTGAAAATCGACCACAGAGTTTGACAAACATGTAAACAACTTTTAAAAAATCCCATAACCCTCCGTAAAACTGCAATTAAAATAGCACCAGTAGGACATTGTCAAACCATAGGTAACAGATCAGTTCAATGACGGATCCCCTTGGTTTCTCACAAAACAGAGCAAAAGAAAAGTGAAATCACGCATTACATTTACTTTAAGTTGGTCGTTAAAAGCTCAAAAGCATCAAATCAAGCACATCGTGTACAATTTCTTAGAAATGACTCATCAGTATCCTAAGAAGTTACCAACGTGATATGCTAGCATTAACTTTTCTTTTTATGTTTTTTCCTTCACCTACAAGCAAGTAAACAGACCCAAATCGATATCAAACACCAGACAACAAGCAAGACCAAAATTCAGGACAACATTCACTAAATCTAAGAGACCCAATATATCAAATATCAGATCATGCATATTCAGGCATAAATGACAATACGAAATCACTCAACCCATTTGGATTAAACACACGAAGATCTGATCCCCATTTATGAGAAACCATTTCTTGTTTCACAGATCCCAGATAAAAAATAAGCAATGTCATGATAGTAAATCAAAGCTAATTAGCATACATAACACTGAAATTCCGCATATCTATCACAGATCTACCAATTCACAAGTACCAAAATCATAAACACAAAACTAATGCAGAAATCCAATTCTCAGGCTACATAAAATGAAACATGCAATTTGCAGAAAACAGAGTAGTAAGCTGACTTACAGATTTTGGCTTGGATCAGAATCGACCAACCCCGAGACAGAGAAATTTGGATGAAGAAGCCTCAAGAGGCTAGCGAAGAAAGAGAGTGAGAGAAATTCAGACAGAGAAATGAGAGAGAAAAGAGAGAGCCACGGATTGATTTGTTAAAGACCGGAGGTGCAGAGTCTCTACGTATATATATACGACTCTGTGAATCTCAGAATCAGTTGAGGAGAGCCGTAGAAGAGACTGAATGACCGAAATACCCTTTACCGATTCATCGAATTACAGCGGCACACGTTTTGTGGGGCCGCCTCTTTTGTAGGGGGTAGGTTGGGCGCAAAAAATTGGTTTGCAAGTCTTTACTAAAAAAAGAAAAAGAAAAAAAAAGAAAAATAGTTTGCAAGTCAAATTTGTGATCCTATGAGGTCAATATCATTTGAAGTTGCGGTCTGCCAAGTGGACTTCTTAACAAAACCCAATAAAATCTGGACACGTATGTTGATGGGTTGATCAGCCTAACAACACCCAATAAAATCTTTACATTATGAGCTCTTTTTGTTCTTTTGAGTGACCTTACTTGTTTTCTCATCTTTGCATTTCCTTTCAATTTGTAGAGAAATGTGTTTGAAACTGTTGAATGTCCTCTTGGTTTTTTTTTTTTTCTTTTAAACTATTTTATATTTTTCCAAATTTTATAACCTTCTAGAATTGTAACTTCCAAAATAAGTAATGCTATCGACAGTTGTTCACAAGTTATACAGTTTTCCAAAATCGAAGTTATTTTAAATAGTGTTTCAATTATTAAAGTACATGATAAGATGTTTTTATTTATTCTTTCAACTATATTAATTGATGTTTTCCTTCATGTACGAGGAAAATGTGTTTGAACTCGGGCCCCGTTTGGTTTCCCAAAAAAATTTCACATGTCTTTTTTCAAGGGATGGCTACCATTTCCTATGTTCAGTTATGTTGAGAAAATAACGAGGAAATACCACTTTATTTCCTATCCAATGTTTGGCTTGTGTAGGAATGTAAAACAAAGTTTGTTTAATTTTCCAATTATACCCAAATTAGATAAAAATATATATATTAGTAAAAAAAAATGCATTCAATGTTATAATGTAATTCTAAATTGTTAATGGGGACAAAATGGTCATGAAAAATTTGCATTTAATGTTGCGTTAGTTTCCCATGGGGAGGGAAAATGAAACCCTAGGAGTGGAGGGTTGCATCTCCCCACCCCCATATACCAGCCAGTCAACCATTTCCCTACCAAACATGGGAAATCATTTCATTTCCCAATCCCAAGCCCCATTTCCCATGAACCAGACACCCTAATTGTTTTTCTTTTATTTAGTTTATTTTATTTATTCCAAATTTGAATAATTGACATGATCATGGCCTTAATGATAATTACCATTAAATTGTTCGATATGATTCTGAAATGAATCGCAAATAAAGTGGAGATTTTATATGGCCCGATTAAGCTGTGCACAAAAAGGTTCTATTTGGGGAGCCTTAACATAATAGCTGGTCACATTAAGAGCATATTCAGTAGATCACACAATATGGTAAGTGATGCGTTAGCACTTAGCAGGAATTGGTCATACATACCATTCAAAATTGATCAAGTTGGAAAAGTATTTCGAAAGCCTGCAATTAATGGTTGATCAGAGTCCCAAATGACCCTTTTGGTCTCTCCGGTTACTTGACGATTATCGTTTTACTAAATGAGGTAGGATTCGAACTTAAAACAACTTCTAATATTGAGAAAAAAGTATCATTAAACTAAGAATTAGTTGATTATAAGATTTGAATTCATAATCGCCTTTAAATTGCTACATTTTTGTATATAGTAGACCAAATTATCATTTTCTTATTGTTTTATTGCAATTGAAGAAAAAATCTTTTTAGGCAGTCATTGTTCCTTATAAGTTGGCGTGGCATATAAATTATTTATATTATAAAGAAAATTCATTCCCCTCTTTTCGTTTCCCTTTTTTGTTGTTAGTAACTAAATATCAAGTTACTTGTCAATTTCTAAGAAGCTCACATCGTTGGCGTGGCATAGAATTTATTTTTGTTGTAGAGAAAAGTCATCCTTTTTTTCTGTTTAAGATCAAATATCAAATTACGTCGATTTCACATAAATTTCTAAGAAGAAATGACATAAAAACGTAATTTAAAAACAAAGGATATTCATCAAAACGCATGCCAATCACAAAATCAGCCTCATCATCATCCAGATCTAGCATAATTGAAGATGAAGGCATGCAGTTGCAGTATGAGCATGGGTGGCAACGTGCTGAAGTGAAAGGCGGAAAGTGATGCAATATTGAAGCGAATTGCAGGTCCATCACGGCATCTTATATTAAGATAGATCAGCTGTAAATACATAGATTATATACTTTGCTTAGCTACAACGCACCATGTAATCATTGACCCCAAACTTAGTACGTGTCGATTATCAACCATAAGAAAATTGCAGAAGCCTGGCACTATTCCTGGTGTCCAGCATAAAATTACGGGCAACAGAAGAGCACATGTCTTTCTTTCTTTTTTTGTTTAAAGTATAAGCTAAATAGCTGCAAGGAAGTTGTGGAGGGGGAGTGGAGGAATTTATTTTTTTATTTATCAAAATCACAAAGAAAATAACAACAGTTTGACCATATTTTTTTTTACAAAAAAAGTACTCTCATGATCTCATCTGATGAACATATTGCTCTCGTAAAATATATTTGACCGACCAATAAGAAAATATAGCAAAAACTTTGCAAATGCAACACCGGAGGCTTTTTGTTTTGGCTTATTATCACAAAAGGTCCCTAAGGTTTAGGAAACTATCAGATTGCATCCTTAATGTTTTTTTGTGTCATTGGTGGTCCTCAAGGTTAGTATGTGTAATCACAAATGGTCCCTGCCGTTAGGTTCCGTCAAAAACTCCGTTAGTTTGCTGATGTGGCATATATATATATATCACAAAACATCCTTGAGGTTTACACATCTATCACAAATGGTCCTTGCAAACTTTTTAAATTTTTTTCATTTAAAATTCATAAAATTTTGGTTTTCTTTTTTAAATCTTATGAATTTTACATTATTTTAAAATATAAATTGTATTTTAAATACACATGAATGGGTTTTTAAAATTTAATTTAAAATTCATAAAATTTAAAAATGAAAAAAATCAAGGGTTTAGGGTTTATAAATGGTCCTCAAGGTTAAAATCCTTATATAAATGGTTTTTTCATTTTTAAATTTTTTGAATTTTAGATTATTTTTGCTGTCGATGCGGACCTGCAGATCTGGCTGGGTATCATGGAGGGTCATTGATTCCACGTCCTCCACTGGTTGGGCTTGAGGGGTAACAACCTCATCCCTCGGGTCATCTGGCCGATATTAGTGCTCTTTCTGTTTGACACTTTAGGTACTAAAGCGGAGAACCTTTTTTTTTCGGTAGATGGCTGCTTCGTTTTAACTTTAGAGGCAGCTGCATAGCATGTTTGAGCGCTAAGCTGATGACTTGACATATGCCGAAGCTGGTGGGGAACTTCAGTAAGAGCATGCGGTGATAGAAAGGACTTCATTTTGGTCAGTGCGGTTCTGCCGATAATGACGTTATATGTTGTTGGGCAATCCAAGATTAAGAAATTGGTGTAGATGAAGGATTTCCTTGGGGTGGTGCCCATGGCAAGAGGTGGGGGAATGCTGCCAACTAGCTAGACTACATCTCCAGAAAAGCTCAGCAACGGGGTGATGTCCCGGTTGATATGTCGATCCTCAA
>NW_018921537.1:9110-31067 GCF_002207925.1 Prunus avium
ACACAGCCGAAAATACGTGGTTCAAGGTTTAGGGTGGGAGGTATTTGGAGATGGTGGTGAAGTGTTTGAAGAGGAGTTTGAAAATTCTAGATAATTGAGGGAATCCTATTTATGCACGAACGATGCACGAACGACTTCCAATAAATGTACAAATAAAGATGCACGAACGACTTCCAATAAATGTCGGTTCTTTCGCTTAACCATCCCATTTTGTTGGGGAGTATATGGACGCAAGCGTTGATGTATGATGTCATGATCCTGTAAGAATTTTTTGAGATCATCATTAAGAAATTCTCCGCCATTGACAGAACGGAGAACTTGGATTTGGGCATGAAACTGAGTCGCCACCATTTTATGGAACTGTTGAAACGTTAAACTGACTTCCCCTTTGGTTTTGAGAAGGGAAACCCAAGTCATTTGGGTGCAGTCATCAATGAAAGTGACAAACCATTGAGTTCCAGCCGGAGTAGTGATTTGAGCAAACCCCCACAAAAGGCATTGAAATCCCCATCCCCATATGTAACTCTCTCTCTCTCTCTCTCTCTCTCTCTCTCTCAGCAGGGCAAGAACATAAGAGTCACAACCACAAAAATGGAAGCATGAAACTGAACCCAAGCATGGTATATTTTTTGGCATTAAAATAGTCAAGAATTGATTTCAAGCCCAAGAAAATTGAGTGACATCTGATGGAAGAGCATATCTTATCTGGTGTTATGCAGAAATAATGCAAATGTCTTAAGTTTTCATGTTCAATGTCAACGGTTAGATGTTTAAAATAAAAACCATACATGAATGATTTTATACTTCCATTCTTGCTTGCTTGCTCTATGCCCTATATATGAAAGGTAAAGGCCAATGGCCCAATGTTTTTATTTTATTTTGGATATGATCCTAACTGGTTTATCAATAGTACTAAACCAATTAACCTTTTTTTATAGAAACTTTCCTATTGAAAGGGGTGATAGCATATTATATCACACACACTACACGGATGCTAAGACTTGAACCCAGGACATATCCTGAGGAGAGCAATTGCTCCAAACCACTACTTAGAGCATCTCCAAGGGTGATGTGAAATGCAAGATGTTAAATTTGAATTTGATGGCTTATGTGGCAATTTGACATTTTAGAAAAAATTGAACTCCACAAGAAATACCAAATGTCATATTATTGTATTGTATTTTTAAAAGCAAATGGGGCCCATATGATGCATCAAGTCTTTAAAAAGTGTAAATGATAGTGGGGTCCATAACTAAAAAAATATTAAAATAACATTTGATATCAAGCTTTTTGATATGTTATTTTTGACATATCTCTTTCAACCTTCAAATCCATGTAGGATTTGACTACTCGATTGTGGTAACAGTACAAAAGATTGAAGAAGAAAGCAGAGAAAGAACTCAGAATTTTGTATTGATCTTGATTATATAATGATTACAATGTAAAGCTCAGCTTATATACCTGATAACAGACTTAGAGACTAAGTAAACTCAGCTTAACAAACTAACATATTCTACTAACAATTCTAACTAGAACACGTGGCCTCCATGTGCTATTCTAACAATCTTAAGCTGACCTGGACAATACAATTATCATTCCCCCCTCAAACCCAGCTGGGTTGCTAAGTTGCAAATTTCTACAATGTCTTAGAAAAATAAGACCATGCAAACCCTTTAGGAAGATGTCTACTACTTGTTCTTCATGGGGAATATACTGCATAATCAAGTCCTTTTTCTGTACTTTTTTTCTTACAAAATGAAATTCAATATCTAAATGTTTAATCCTGGAAGGATATACAGGATTGGAACTCAAGGCAAAGGCTAAAAGATTGTCAAAGTGGATTGTAGGAGGCTGTGGTAAAAACACCTTCAGATCAAGTAAAACTTGTCAAACCCAAGCTGAATTAGCTGTTATATTAGCCAATGCCCTGTACTCAGCCTCAGTTGAACTTCTAGAAACAGAAGTTGGCTTCTTAGACTGCCAAGATACTGGATTGTTTCCAAGAAACACCACAAAACCCGTAGTTGACCTGCGAGTGTTTACATTTGAAGCCCAATCTGCATCATTATAAGCATGAAGATCCCAAGATCCACTTGTAAAAGTTAGACCATGATCCAAAGTACCATGAATATATCTCAAGATTCTCTTAACCAACTAAAAATGTAATTCGGAGGGTTGAGTCATATACTGACATACTGTATTAACAACATAACAAAGATTAGGTCTAGTAAATGTCAAATACTGCAGTGCTCCAACAATACTTCTATAAATGGTTGGATCAGATAAAGAGTCACCCTTAGAAGCCAAAACCTGACAATGTGGCTTACATGGAGTAGCACAAGGTCGACATGTATTCATATCAGCTTTGGCAAGTAAATCTTTAGCATATTTGGTTTGACAGACAAAGATATCTCCATTTAAATTATAAGAAATCTGCAAGCCTAAGAAGTATGTTAATCGTCCCATGTCTTTCATTTCAAACACAACATTTAATTCATTAATAACTTCTTGAACTAGACTATCTTTAGAACCAGTCAAGATGATATCATCAACATATACTTTAAGGATGACACTATCTGAACCAACATGCTTAACAAAGAAACTATGATCAAAATGAGAAACAGTAAAACCAATGGCTGGAAGATGACCTATAAATTTTGCATTCCACCCTTGGTGCTTGTTTTAGCCCATAAAGAGATTTTCTTAATCGACAAACATAATTTGGATATGCAGAATCTTCAAAACCTTGAGGTTGTCTCATAAAAACTTCTTCTTCAAGATCACCATGAAGAAAAGCATTCTTCACCTCAAGTTGTCTAAAAGACCACTTGTTCATGGCTACAATACTCAAAATTAATCTAATTGTTTTGTGCCTCACAACAAGACTAAATGTCTCACTAAAATCAAGACCAAGACTTTGACTGAAACCTTGTCCAACCAGTCAAGCCTTATGTCTTGTTACAGAGCCATCTGAGTTCTTCTTTACTCTATAAACCCATCAGCTTCCAATAATGTTTTTATCCAAAGGCAAAGGAACTAAATCCCATGTGCCTTGTGCATGCAAAGCCTTAATTTCTTCTTCCATAGCCTGTATCCAAATAGAGGACTAACAAGCAACCTTATAAGAGATGGTTTAGAAACTTCATGGAGTTGTGGAAGAGTAGCAAGATAACATTGATAATCCTCAAATTGCTTAGACTTGACAATACCATTCTTAGACCTTGTCTGAATAGGATGAATCATAGTTGGTGAAGAGGAAACTAATGAAGAGGAGTCATTATGAGGCAAAATAACTTCTAACTGTTGAGCATTAAGAACTGGTAAATGCTGTGTAGATTTAGGACTAGAAGTAACTAAAACTGGATCATTACCATATGATGTAGAAGCAAGAGAAGGCACATCAGAGGGGTGTGAAGATGCAATGCTAGAATCTGTACTAGAAGCATAAGGAGACATACTGGGTGAAACTGAAACTACAATTGGGGAAGCCGTGAAAGAAGAAGGATCACATGAAGAAAAAGTGCTAGATTGAATTGAGGACTCTGATTGCTTAAAAGGAAAGATACTCTCATCATGAACCACATGTCTGGAAATAATAAACTTCTGAGTAGTTGTGTTATAGCATATACACCTTTATATCCCTGAGAATATCCCATGAAGACACACTGTACAGTCCGAGGTTGAAGTTTATGTTCAAAGACTCTTAGATGTTGAAGAGGTGGAATCCTATCAAACAGCTTCTGAAAGGGAGACTTATGTCCAAGAGCAACACTAGGCATGAAATTGATTAAGTAAGCAGCATGTGCCACAGCATGATACCAGAATTAACTAGGAAGTTTGGCAGTAACTAAAAGAGTTAATGCAGTTTCTATAACATGCCAATTCTTTCTCTCAGCTAAACCATTTTGTTGAGATGTGTATGGACAAGACGACTTGTGAATTATGCCTTTGGAGTCAAGAAAAGAAGCAAACAGTGTACTATGAAACTCACCACTGCCATCACTTTGAAAATATTGAATCTTGGCACCAAACTGAGTACTAATGAAGGCATAGAACTTAAGAAAGATCTCAAAAACTCCAGATTTATTGAACAGTGGATAAAGCCATAGGAAACCAGTACATTCATCAACATATGAAACATAATAGCGATATCCATCTATGGATTTATTTCGAGAGGGACCCCATACATCACTATGAATCCTCTGAAAAGCTATACGAGACTTAATATGCTCACTAGGAAAAGGCAACTTATGCATTTTGCCTTGTAAACAAGCAGAACACAATTCAGCAGAAACAAACACAACAGAGGCTTGAAGCATTATTTTCACTACTTCATTTGTTGGATGACCTAACCTTTGATGCCAAAGAGAATACTTTATTTGTTGTCCAAGATAGGCAACTGGAGCAGAAGAAAAACGAGAATCATTATGCAAGACAGAAGAAGTAGCTAGAGGAATCTGATAAAGGCCTTGATTACTCTTGCTTGAAGAACAATTTTCTTGGTGAGCTTGTCATGTATGCAAAAACCAGAGGCATCAAAAGTGATAAAACAATTGTTATCGTTACACAATTGATGAACCAATAATAGATTGGCCGTAAGCTTTGGACATTCTGGCACAACATGAGACTTGTATGAACCGGAACCACCATAATTGGAAGAAGGAGAGCCACAAAAACCAGAAGAGCAAAATTGAGAATTCTGATTTCGACCACCATTAAAGCGGCCACGGCCAGAAGAATAGTCGCGTGACACAGAGAAGCCACGAGAAGAATTCACAGGAGGTAAAGGTTGTGAGGGAGTCGTTAGTAAACCTTGACCAGAAGCGACAGAAGATTTCTGAACACCAGAAGATGAATTCGCAGCATACATACCAGAATGATGAACAATTCAAGCCTCAGCAGTTTGCTCTGCGGCTAGAAGTTGAGCTCGAAAATCTTTAAGAGTGATCAGATAATCATGAGCAATCAACACAGTCTTGATAACATCATATTCCGGTGGTAAATCATTCAACGCAGCAATAACAAAATCATCATCGAAAATGATAACAGCAATTGCACGCAATTGGTCACGAATTGGTTTAAGACGAAGCAAGAAACATTCAATATAGTCACCACCTTTTTGACGGGTTTGCATTTCTGTTTTCAGATGATTAATTCTTGCTCGAGAAACGGAGGCATAGCGATCACAAAGATGAAGCCATGTCTCAAGCCGTTTGACTCCCGATTACATTCAATTGCTTCATCAGACAAAGATGCAATAAGAAGGCTCAAGAGTGCCTTATCGGTGGGAAACCAGTCTTTATGGGCCGTAGTGATCTCAGAAGTAGCACCTTATTTTCATTCTTAACATTTAAGTAAATGTCTTTGTCCTTTTACTTTTATTTATTTTTATATTACTCCATTTACTTAAGTTTACAATGTAAATAAGGAAGTACCCCGCATTTGGATTCAAATAAAAATACTAGAAAATCAAATTCCCTCCAAATCAAAATATGAAAAATCGGTTTTAGTGCAAAATACGATTTAGGCTAAAAATGATGGCTCATTAAGTCAATATATACTTCATAATAAAATCCCATAAAATCAAGTTTTCTTATTTGATGTGTAAGGAACAAAAGCCGCCAAAAATTATCTTGAAAAAATGATTATTCCGAAAAATCATTTTTCATACTTAGTCAATATTGCACCTCCGCTAAAAAATTTATGGATCCGCCAGTGCACGTAGGAACCCAAAAATCTTACCCGAAAATATTATCAAAAATAATTATTTAAGTAAAAAAAGTTGTGAAAAAAATAAAAAATGAATAGTAGTTGCCATGGCAAAGGGCAACTGCTGGAAACACACATAGCTTAATATGGCAAGGGCAGCCACTATTCATGTGATTAGTAGCTGCCCTAGCCCCCCCCCTTGCCATGGCAAGGGGCAAACTGCTGGAAGTGCTCTTACAGCATCTCTTAGTCCACTCCCTTGGCCAAAACAACGGGCCCCATCCCTGCCCAATCATCATCATTCCTCTCCAATCCAAAACCCCACCGTGCACTATACTTCTCACTCTCCTCCTTCGTTTCCATACCCCAAAACCCATTCTCCCTTCCCTCACCAAAAAAAGAGTAGTAAACAGAATTTTTTTAATTTTAAAAAAAAAAAAAAAAAACTGGCATATTTTGTGGAAGATTTTAAAATTCTCTTTTAATTTTTTAACAAGGTGGAAACAAAAGTTAGTTTGTCCAATACATTTAACAACGGTAAATTTGGAAAACAAAATATACATTGTTTTAAGTGTAGAGAAAGTGACACATGTCATGAAGAGAAGGGAGAAGGTCCAAAAGAAAAGGTTAAAGAGAAGGTTGCTAGCATTCCTCTTAAGGCGATAATAAATTTTACAGTGGAACCTTATTCTTATACCACAATTTCACCTCACTCGAATAAAAGTTGGACTTTATTCCAATTTTTTTGTTACTACTAGAATGTTTACTTATCCACGTACTGTGTTTGATTCTACTTACTTCGTTATCTCTTATATCAAATAAAAAAATAAAGTTTTTTTTGGTTTAACAACATAGCATCTCAATTATTTAACAAGAAAAACTCTTTCCAAAAGTCATCAAGAGCTTCTTCCTTTTTTTTTTCTTCTGTTTTTTTTTAAATTTTTTTTGAAGTCGAAGTCATCATCAAGAGCTTGACATTGGATGGCGTGCAAGACTTTTCTCCTCAGTGCCTTGTTTACAATGTTTAGGCAAAAGAGGTTCTGCTTCTGATTGAGAAAATGACTCAAAGCTTCCGGTTTGATCATTTTGGGCCTCCTCCTTCTCTTCTTGGGCTTTCCCCCAAATTACGGCATAAAACCCTACCACTGTTATAGCCGCTCCCAGCAACCTGTTGAAGTAAGTTGAAACAGATGAAAAAAAACTCAATAAAACATGGTTTTTTATTTTCTGGGTCTGTGAATAAAACATGGTTAATTAGGTAGCAGGTAGCAGAGTATGTGAAAATTATAACAGATAATCTTTACCTTCCAAGATAAAGAGTATCTCCAAGAAATGCCACGCCAACGAAAAGTGCCAAGACTAAACCAAGCGGCTTGAACATGGCAGCATAAACAGGACCCTTTATATTCAATGCCCACAAATGAATACCAGTCCTTAGCATTACTTCAAAAGTTGCCTAGAAATCAATTAAGCAGCACATAAAGTTTGGTTGAAAATCAAAGGAAACTAAGCCTATAAAGTTGAAACAGATCATCCCTCACATTGTACCCAATAGCTATGAGTTCAATGTCAGGCTTTAGCTTCCATGCATTTAGTCCTTTGACAGCAATCAGAGAAATTGCAGCAGATTGGATGGTAACAAAGATGCACCGAATCGTTGTAACCATCAGCACTGCAGGGTAGTCCCTAATAACCCATATGTCTGCAGATAAAAAAATCAAAAAGGCTTTGAAGTGATGCAATTAAGAGGTGGTTTTAATGTGAGCACAGGATTTTAAATTACCTCTGCAATATGCGTCATTGCTAGCAAAAAGCTTTGAAATGCAAGCACAATGCCTCCAATGAACCAGTTCGTTTGAGAGGATAAAAGAAGCTGCAGATTGATTAATTTATTATGTGATGCATCAGCCCTTATGAGTGGTAGGCCTTTATATAAGGTCAGCATGAGTGCCCCTGTGATTGAGACCACTGTGCCTATGCACTTGGCCTGTCTACTGGTAATTCTCAAATCCAGAATTTCCATCCTAAAAAACCAAAACATATTTTTTATTACAAAAAAAGAAAATATATTCATCAATTTGGGACAGTAACTGTATATTTACCCAGTGATGACAGCAAGAATGAAGGTAAAAGCTGGCATGAGATCAATCATTGCAGAGGCCATAGTTGGAGAGCTATAGTTTATCCCAATAAACTTTAGCAGCTGCGCACCAGAGCTAGAAATCATGTTCAAACAAATTTAAACATGATTAACCAAAATATATGGTAAAATAGATCAGCAGAGATGACTAAGTTTAAACTACCTCATACAGCTAACAAGGAACAGTTTACAGATGAAGGACCATGAGAGAGGTGGATAAGTTCTTCTCCTGCAGAAATAAATAATTAACTACTTCATTAAAACTAAAAATTAAAAGAAGGGATATTGGGTAATTAATTGGATGAGATTAAAACCTGTAGAAGAAGGAAGATGGAAGCAAGACAAAGAAGGCGAGGGCATTCGCATAGACAACAAAGACAAAATCACTCATCCCTTTGTTCATAGCTGCTTTGCTCAAATTGTTCAACCCCACATCCAAAAACTCCACCATCACCATGATCACTGTTACTGATTTTAAACCCAACATTGCTGCTTGCTTCTGTGACCTGCTTCCTCTGTATGCATGCTTGCTTCTCGTTCCCACTTGCTAAATAGATCAATAATTCAATCCTGTTATTGTTATTCATCATTTGTAGAGACGAAAAGTGGTGGGCTAATAATACATAACATACGATAATATTTGACTGTTAGTGGTTTGATTGAATGAGGTTGAGTATACAAGAAATTATGGCATTGACTGTTTACCAATTATATCGGTTGAGTATTAATGGACCACCTATATAGTTGGTAAACAACAATGGTGTGGTTAAATGCTCGACCAATCGCATTCCAACAATGGCTTGGTTTGGAGTTTGTGATGTGATGTTCTGTTTGTGCGGTCACAGATTAAGGTTCGAATGATGTTACCTCATGATCATAATAGTGTTCTTTTTGTTGCTATTAAAATATAAAAACAGAGAAAATTATGAGAGAAAAATAATATATTTTTTGGAGAAATATATGTAAGACATGACTTTCGACCACAAAAGGAGGAATGTAAGGCATGACGATGTTTCTTTCCGTTTTTTTGTGGCTCAGAGAAAGATAGCAGTTGTGTTTGTTGGACCATCTTCACTTCCTCTTGGGCTTTGCCCATGAAAGCATTCGCAACAAGAGGCCTTAGTTTAAATTTAACTTAGACCATGTTTATTTCCTTGGAAGAAAGTTTTTCCCTTTATCGAGAGTGGCCCATGAGACAAGCCCATGAACTTGTTTAATATTTTCCTGCTACCATGAAGGCGGCTGCTGGTCTGTAAATCCAAGCCTTTAGCGATCAGACTCTCAGTATTCCAAGCGTTGTTTCCCAACTTTTGGGTCTTCCCCCTGCAGTAGGAAGGGCTGATTGGAAGGCCACAGAGATACAACAATCAACCCTCAAGGGCAGCTCTCTGCGTCTGCATGGTCCAACTTGGTAAGTGTAAAAATAAAATTCCTAATTTTTTTCAAATTTTATAAGTAAGGAGTATTAAATCTGATTAGTAATCATTCTTTTTGTGTTTAAAATGCCAAATGAAGAGCATTACTGTTCTAGTTTGCAGCATGGGTTGATCATACAGTCCAAAAGCCAACGGGGTCTAAGCCAATGGAAAATGGTCTTGATTTGATGATCAGTGGTCTCAGATTCACATCTCTATGACACCTTGTCAATGTGTGTGTAAGAAAAATCCCCTCCCGCTTTCTAACTTTGGCAAAAAAATTAAAAACAAAAACCAACAACAAGAAGAAGCAGCATGCGAGCACCTTTATGTGTTGAAATTTGAACCTATTTACCATATAGGATGAATGTGAGTCTGGTTGAGCTTATGCAAGTCAGTTGTATGCTTAGGCAGTGGACCAATAGAACATAGTTCTTCCATCTGCTTCAAGGTGGTCCTATAGTTTGGTTTGAATGACAAATCGACAATGACCACTCTGGGGGCTCTTCTCTGCAGCTTAGCTCCTTGGTGGGCTCTGATGGGTTCTCACTGCTTCTTCAGCTGTTTTTTTAAGGTTACAATCTTAATGAATTTGATCTCGGCCCGCCTATTGGAACATGCCAGGTTTCGTATGTAATATTATGTATGTATTTACACGCATTCATGTATGTATGTATGTATGTATGTATGCATGTGTCTCTCCATGTTGCATTTCTATACTGAAGTGGGGGTTGCTGCAGGCATTTGGCAATGATGATATCGTGATGTCAATGCTTACCGGAAATAATTGGAGGGAGGGAGGGAGGGAGCAATTATTTTGGAGAGGAAAAGCCACATGAATTATGCCTCAATTTGACTCTAATGCATAAAACTCCACACACTCTAAAGTTCATATTGTACTGTGCCCATCAGTAAAGTAGGCCGGGAAATCTCCCCTTAGAGCAAATTAGGTTCTGGAGCTTTTGATATTAGTCTAATACAAGATTGCCAAAAAAGCAGTAATTTGTGGACATTGTCCCTGTCTGCCTAGAACTTGGAAAAGAAAATAGACAGGATAAAATGAGAAAGGGACATTTGAGTCGGTGTTCAAATATAGGCAAACCTGGTAAGGACGTGCATCTTTTTGATTCAATAAACTTCTGCCTTTGGTTAAGAAAAAAACTTCAGGAAAATGCACAATAAGAAGATAAATTAACCCTTTTAATTCTTGATCATTCTCAAATATTCTCGGATCAATAAGTCTCTGAAAAAAATTTGGTTCTGATATTTGCAAGCACTAGCAGAGGCACGGAGAAGGACAAGTCAGTGCAAGCCATTGGCTGCTAGTACCAATTACCTTCCCCCTTGTTTCCTTCACTGACAGACGCAAATAAAGGAAGAAAAAAAAAAGCTTCAAAGAGAGAGAGAGAGCAAACGTACAATATGAGGGGCCCTTTGAGGGCTTTGATAGTGGCATATCACTGGATCTCCGTTCCTCCATAATTAAATGTTGTTTTCTCACGAACCAGTACAAAAGCTTTAACCATTATTCAAAAAACAATCAAAATATTGGTGCATGATGAAAGTGATGTCAGGCTACTTCCTTCAATCCAATAGAAAATATGAACATTAACTTTGAAGTGAAGTAAAATCATAAGCGTATTTTCAGATTCATACACGCAAACTATCAATTATTTATAAACGCATACACAAACTCCCAGAAACCCTACATTTCAAACCACTCCGTCAGCCGTAAACCCTATATCATCAAAGTATCAGAAGATTGGGAATTGACTGTTACCTACCCAGGCATATAGTCCAAAGAAACGGGCCATAAGGTGGACAATCTAGAATGGGGATTGTTGGGACCTGGGAGGATGTGGGATCATATTTTAGTTGCTTTGGTCCATGCCCCACACAGTACAAACTTAGCGGCCTAACTGGATAAGAGCATCTGCAAGGCAGGCACCTACCACAAACAAACTCAACATGCAACCATTCTAAAACATGTATCATGTTTTCTTTTTTTCTCTTTGTTGAGTTACATGCATCATGTTTCTTTGTTCATTTGGTAAACTTGTATGCAAATTATGCAGGTAAACATATGTGTCATGTTTATGCTGTAAAGATTGACAATAAAAAAAAGTGGTCAGTAGTACTTTGATAGGAAAAACAAGAATTTAGTCCAATTTGAACACCTCAAGAAAAATCCGTGCTTCTGTTGTTACTGCATAATGTAGGCCAAAAAAATTATATCTTTATGTTCTGCTTCTTTTTCAAAGTAGAGAACATGGAGCATCACTTCACTATGGCCATGTTTTTATGTGTGTCATGCCAACTGTAAAGAGAGCTTCAATAAGTCAAAAATACTATAGCAATATTAATCAAGATGCACAGTAGCAGAGCAGCCTTATTTTTTTATCATGTAATCACTTGGTATATAAAATCTCAACCTGTCTTTGATTTGTTAGATGAATTAATTACCATGAGAATGGATTGGAAGGTTAATTGTGTTTGATTTGATAAGTCTCCAAGTGGGCACAAATGAGGGAGAAAAAGAGAAGGTTTTGGTGATTGAGAAGAAAAGGGATGAGGAGGCAGCTTCTGTGTGATTTGATCAAGTCCCTATCTCTCCATGTATGTCCCACATATCTTAGTCATGTTGTCCTCAACTGCAGAGCTTTAGATGCCAATTCCATCTCTCTATGATTGTTAGTCCCTTTCATCCTTCTGTTAGCCAAAGAAGCTAGCATCATCCCTTCAAACCCCACTCAATTGAGTGCAATCATGTCGATCCATGCATGTATCTCACTTAACCTTTGTTAACACTTTGTCTATATATGTATAACAACAGGACTAATTTATCATTAATTGATCATATCCAATGATTAGCATAATCTAATTGTCCCCCTAATTCCTTCTCCTAAAAGTACACAAGATTCTGCATGCATGTTTCCATCAACCAAAGCCCTATATTTATAATGTCAACTTATTAAGCGGGTAATATTGACAAAAGTTGCCTATTAGTCAATTAATTAATGCATATGAGATGACATGTTTTGCAAAGTGGATAATGAAACTAATCAATTAGGCCCTCAAGGATGAGAGAAACTCTCATACAACAGGTATAACACTTTTTGCTATCTCAAGTCAATACACTAACAAGTGGGATAACTTTTCAACGTGTCATTGTGTTATTAGCCGGAATAGTACCATTTAGAAGAAGAAAAATTTCCTTAAGAACATCACAATGTCACATTGCTTACAGCTTATAAGTGGACCAGTATATATATATATATATTATATTATATTAGTTGTGTCTTGGTTGTCCAATGGCACTTTAATTTTGATGCTGATGGATGATCATGGTGATAGCGAAAGGGATGGTGATGATTATGAAGGAGCGTTGGAGAAAAAATCTTTTCAAGTCCCCTCAAAGATTGAATTATAAATTATGTGTAGAACATCTGTATCTCACAATAACGGTAGGTGGATCCGCATATGGATCGTCCACTAGATTGACCAAGCTTCAGACTTCAAAGAGAGTGTGATGATAAATCATTTTCCATTCTTTCAAGTACAAAAGCAAACAATGGGTATCTTTCTCTGACTTCCACAGCAGCACCAATGATCATGTTTGCATGTCTTCATTTTCCTATTTTTTTCCCCCTCAAAGAACTAATTATATTCAACCCTTTGTGAAGATATACAAGAACAAGAACTTGTACCATTATATTTCTTTTTTTTCCACCAGAAATTTTACCTTCTTATCAGAACAGAGGCACATGCCTAATGCAATATCTAATGTATATTCTACTGTCTCTACACCTTTGATTATTTGGTCCCTTCCCTTGTGATGGACGGTCCAGAAAGAAAGAGCATCTTCCATCTTTTGATTGCAGGTTTCAGTTTACGACCACTTTTTGGTACTATATATGGGATGGCTTTTTGCAACACTGATGACATGTAAAAGTTGGGTGTGGTGTGTGTGTGGGAGCCAAGAATATTTTGTCTTTGAAAGACAGGCTTAATTTTACAGCAATGAAAAGGTTACAAAAGCTACCCAGAAAGGGATATCTTTCTTTAATCTCTTCCCTTTTCCTTTTCGTTATGGATTTGTACACACAGCTTTTTTGCTAGCCCAAAATTGTCACCGGCAATGCCTTCACGTGATTGCCTTGGAGTTTTTCTATATTAGGGTAAAGAATTCCCAGTATTTTCATGCATTTGACCAACTTCTGTCACACCCTAAAAACCCCTCCACCCTGGACATTTTTGAGGTTTTTCCCCTCAGGATTTTATGGCACACCCTAATTATGTATAGTTTCTTGATTCTCTTCCCTAATATCGCTTTGTATTATAAATTATTAATTGTGCAGAAAACAAAAGCACCTCTCACTTTGAAAAACATGGACCAAGGACTCACTAGAAAAATAATTAAAACTCACCGTATTGTTGTGACACATGCATGTTGGGAAATGTGGATGCCATTTTTATATGACTCTTCCCTAATATCGCTTTGTATTATAAATTATTAATTGTGCAGAAAACAAAAGGCACCTCTCACTTTGAAAAACATGGACCAAGGACTCACTAGAAAAATAATTAAAACTCACCGTATTGTTGTGACACATGCATGTTGGGAAATGTGGATGCCATTTTTATATGAGTGTGAGAACAAATCATCTTGTTAAGTGGATAAGACATTTCATCACTCCAAGAAACACTGAAATTTAGATTTTTGGACATTCATCACAAATTCACAGTAGAGAAGCTAATAACCAACCCTTTCTAACAAAACCAAATAACTGAGGAGTCTTTAAGACAAAAGAGGCAATCCACCCAACGCAACAGCCCATCATCTGAATTATAATACAATATCAAACATTCCAAAACAACATCAAATTACGTTGATCCCCTACCATTCTCTGCTCCTATACTTATATATACCAACCTTTTCTCATAAAATAAAATATGCTAAAGTTGTGTGGTGGGAGAGAAGAAGAAGATCATATGCCTGCCTTAGAGTGAGCATTACTAGATACTGTCTCATATTGTCTGATTATCACTATACATTTTCACAAAGCAACACCATTTGTTAATTAATAATTCTGTTGGTTTTTGCAATACATTGAGAGATTTAAATAATATCAAATGGGATTCAAAAAAGGATGGGGGATGGGAAGAGCAGAGATTCCACTTGTTAATGGGGAGAAAGGGATGGGGCAAATTCCAACACCAATAATCTCAAGAATCCAAAGGAAAAATTATGGAGATAGCAATGTGTGTCACTATCAAGGCTAGCAATGAAGGTGACAAATGTTTGGCTACACATCCTGTAAATTACACTGATACATACATTTACTACACGGTGTTATAATGAGACGACGGTTTCTTTCTTGTAAAAAAGAAAAGGACGGTCAAAGGGACAGTATAATGTTCTGTCAATATTTTCCTTGGTGTCAGGGAGAGAGGGTGAGGAAATGAAATCACTGATAGCTCCTCTTGGTCATCATGTTGTTCACAGAAGAGAGAGAGAGAGAGAAATATAGAGATTGAAATCGATGCATGGTTATAACTTCTAATTAATGAATGCAGTATAGTCGATCAGCATTTTATATATGTAACATGGCTTTGTCTCAGTGAGGGCTAAAAGACTAAGAGAAGCACTCTTTAAACTCTATGGCAGCAACCAGCAAGAAAGCAGCTTTTTTCCACCTTATTATCTGCAAATGCTTAATAATGGCTGGCTGGCCCTCTTTGTAATTGGGAAAGTGCCATTATTATGAAGTGGCAGGAGTAGGGCATCAATATCAAGTACTACTATACGAACTGCAACTCTGTACGTATTATGGGCTAAGGTTTCTCGAACCTAAATAATAGCTAGCACCCGTTGTTTTTGACTGAACAAGATATCTATCTATCGTACACCAGTAGAAAAATACCGTGCCTTCCTCAACACCACAGGAAAATCAGAAATTGGCAGAACCCTTTATTTGTTTATGTATATTTCGTTGGTCATCAAACAATCTTTGGTTAATTTTATAACATGCTTCAATAACTAAGTTTGATGGCGGTGCAGTGTTGAAGGTCGAGGGTAAGAAAGTTTTTCATGGGACTGAAATGAGAGTGGGAACACCAAATGGTAAGTGCGTCAGAAAGTCAGAATGATAATAATACCATTGCGGGTTGGAGAGAAAGAAAGGGAGCTAGCTACTCAATACCTGCCATCATTTAGTCTGAGAAAACTAAGGTTTGGTCGTTTCTCTGATATAATAACATAATTGGGATCATGAGGTAGGACTTAACCAAGAAAATAAATAAAATTTTAATAGTAGTTTTGAATGAAGGGTTGAAAGAAAGACAAGGTGGGGCCTCAGGAAACACTTTGGTAAAAAAGAAAGTTGAAGAAAATTTTATTTTACTTCCAGTAGTCTTCCACACGGAGAGAGAGAGAGAGAGAGAGAGAGAGAGAGAGAGAGAAAAAGGTTACTGCGAGTAGATAGAGGTAAGTTTTCTAAAATGGGGGTGGTGTGGTATGCGCAATACGCACATGACAAATCAAAGTGTTAGAGACACAGAGGGACAAAGGGCTGAGGCGTATAGCTACGTATTGAATTTTCCACTCTCTGTGAAAATAGAAAAAGCTAATTTCTCTATCCAAATCGAAGAACATCTGAACCCCTTAGCTGTGACTCATCTGCTTCAACACACCCTGAGAAGCTTGTGCATTCATGAAAACTCTCAGTGGATTTATGCCGTATTCTGGAGGATCCTGCCTAGAAACTACCCACCACCCAAGTAAGGAAATAAAAAGAAAACAACAACTTTGCCAAATTTTAAATTTTTAAAATTTTTTAAAAAAACAATTCTTTACTTGTTTTTCTTCAAAGTATAAAGTACAGGTTCACAAAAAGCTTAGTTTATATTATAATTTTCATTAACAATTTTGGTTTTGTAACAGATGGGAAGGTCATGGAGCTTATGACAGGTCAAGAGGGAACAGAAGGAACTGGTATATAATGATGTTCTAGTTTCATAGTAAAATGGATTTCTGCAAATGATGTTCTGGCTTATTATATATATGTATGTATATATGCACATGGCAGGATATTGGTTTGGGAAGATGGTTTCTGCAACTTTGGTGCCTCCTCAACAGCTCATGAGATCAACTCCAGTTCTGATTGTCCTGCAGGCCCTTCATCATCAATGTATGGCAACTGTGAATTTCAACAATACAATGGCCTGCAACCAGAGCTTTTCTTCAAGATGTCCCATGAAATCTACAACTACGGAGAAGGGTAAAAGCTATATAGCAATGATGACGATAAAGAAATTAATTACCAAATTGCTGACTTTGATTTTTTGTTTGTGTGTGTGTGTGGATATAGTACTCACTGAGCTCTAAGAAAGAACACACAGGAAGCAAAGCAATTAGTTGAGAAATATTTATATATTAATGTTGTGTTGGGGGTTGGGCAGGTTGATAGGGAAAGTGGCTGCAGATCATAGTCATAAGTGGATACACAAAGAACCAAATGATCAAGAAATCAACTTCTTATCAGCCTGGCACAACTCAGCTGACTCGGTATGATTGCTCCTGATCAATGCTTATATATATAATTAACTTTGTGATTTCATGCTACATATACTAATTGCAGGCACGACTTTATATTTATACCCTAGTTTTTCTGTGCAAAATATCAATCTGTCTGTTTTCTTAGGTTTTTTCTTCTTCTTTTTTTATCTTTGCTTCAGCACCCTAGGACATGGGAAGCCCAGTTCCAGTCTGGCATAAAGGTATATAGCATCAAAATCCACCTCAAAAAGTCCAAAATTTCACATAGATTTGTTTTATTTATTTATTAATTTGATTCAAATATGTTGCAGACCATAGCCCTTATAGCAGTTAGAGAAGGTGTTGTTCAGTTAGGAGCTACTCACAAGGTGAGAGATACTCTCTCTCTCTCTCTCTCTCTCTCTCTCTCTCTCTAGAAACTAGTTCAACATATAGCCATTGATCAATAATGTTTATAAATCCTGCAGGCGGTTGAAGATTTGAGCTATGTAGTTCTGCTAAGAAAGAAGTTCAGCTACATTGAAAGCATCCCAGGGGTGCTTCTGCCACACCCATCATCTCCACCCTTCCCCTACAAGGTTGATCATCATCATCATCATCATGGCTATGCATATGCTCCCACCCCAGATCATCATCATGCATGGCATTTCCAAGCAGGCACTCCAACTCATGAATTAATGTATGATCACCACCACCAATATCTCAACAACCAAGCAGTTCCATTGAAAAACATAACACCCTCTATGAGCAGCCTTGAAGCCCTCCTCTCAAAGCTTCCTTCAGTGGTGCCCTCTGCACCTGCAAATCATGATCAGCTGCAGCAGCCGCAAGAACATGATCATCAAGGGTCCCAGTTTATGTTATCCCATGGACCGCTGGATTTCATGGCGATCACGGAGCAGAAGTTGGTGGCCAAGGGGGAGACTGATGATCATAACGAGGAGTATAATAATAGTAATAATAATAGGGCATCAGATCATCAAAACAACGTGGGTGAGACTAGCACTTCTATGTCTGCCTATGCTCGTCAACAACACCATTTCCATCACCACTAGCTAAGATCAGAACTAATATTACTAATGACTGATTAAGCAATTAATTAATAGTGTTATTTATTTTGTCATTAGCTTAATTATATATTATAGAAGGATCGAGGATTGGTTTCTAACATTGCTAGCAATCTTTCTTATAATCTCTCTCTCTCTCTCTCTCTCTCTCTCTCTCTCTCTCTCTCTCTCTCTCTCTCTCTCTCTCTCTCTCTCTCTCTCTCTCTCTCTCTCTCTCTCTCTCTCTCTCTCTCTCTCTCTCTCTCTCTCTCTCTCTCTCTCTCTCTCTCTCTCTCTCTCTCTCTCTCTCTCTCTCTCTCTCTCTCTCTCTCTCTCTCTCTCTCTCTCTCTCTCTCTCTCTCTCTCTCTCTCTCTCTCTCTCTCTCTCTCTCTCTCTCTCTCTCTCTCTCTCTCTCTCTCTCTCTCTCTCTCTCTCTCTCTCTCTCTCTCTCTCTCTCTCTCTCTCTCTCTCTCTCTCTCTCTCTCTCTCTCTCTCTCTCTCTCTCTCTCTCTCTCTCTCTCTCTCTCTCTCTCTCTCTCTCTCTCTCTCTCTCTCTCTCTCTCTCTCTCTCTCTCTCTCTCTCTCTCTCTCTCTCTCTCTCTCTCTCTCTCTCTCTCTCTCTCTCTCTCTCTCTCTCTCTCTCTCTCTCTCTCTCTCTCTCTCTCTCTCTCTCTCTCTCTCTCTCTCGTAGTAGTAGTACACTGTAATGTGAAGAATCTTGTTGCTCTTATGAATGCACATTGTTACTTCGTTTGAAATGACGAGTCAAAGGCTTGCCGAAAATAGGACAACTGCAAGAGGAAGTATATTTATGATAGATAGATAACTGTTGGAAAAAAGAAACTTAAAAATTCTTTTGGACAATATAGCTGATATAACTTTTATCTTTTTTTTCTTTAATTTGAGTAGAGAATGGTAAAACAACAAATGCATTCATTAGTATTAAATCCCTGAAGTCACCCTCCATATTGTAATCTTCTAAAGAGAGCCTGAGGAGATGATATATAGAATCTAGAGGCCATGGTTTCTTGGAAATTATTTGGGTTGTAAAAGAAGTTGACCGAACCCTGTCATGTTGAGGAGAGGTACTAAAACATATGCATCACATTTTTTATATATATAATGAAAGCCTATTATCATTTTGCCAAAGTTAGAAAGGGGAAACTCGACACACACAAGTACCTTGAAGGCTTGAACCTAGTACCATTTGAAAGGTACCTTGAAGGCTTGAACCTAGTACCATTTGAAAGCACAGCAAAGGCTTAGGTCTACACTTCAAACATTTCATCATGGAAATAACAATTGAGTTATGTGTATAACGCGACCCTTAATGGTAAAAATAAAATTTTAAATTAGAGCCCTTTTTTTTTCGGGTCAGAAAAAGAAAAGGCTGTAGAAAGAGCTTAGTTAGTGCGTTTGCCACTTGTGTAGAAGTGTGGTGTAGGAACACGTGCGGTGCAGACAGCAACTGCCTAGAAAGCACCAATTCAATTTCATTCCATAAATTGAAATTGAAATCAACACCATACACGTTACAGACGCACACAGCTTTTCTTTCTTTCAAATAAAATGAATTGCATGACAATTGCAGAAAAGCTCAGCGCCAAATTCAAGTACGACAGTCAGAAGCTTTCCATGTCAAGGTTCGGTGCATCGTACAAAAGCTAAAGCAAACAACACTAGAGACACGCCAATTTTTTGTCAATCTGAAAAAATCCTTCTATCTTGATGATTCAACAACAGAGTTCTTAACCTATACTTCATACATTGAATCCCAAAACAAAACAAACAAACAAAAATACAGTAAACCAAAAGTACAAGACGTGGTGGCAGGAATTAACAGGTAATTTCCAGTTGGGATCACAAACATGTTTTGTCCATCTGGGTAGAAGTCAAAGATTTCTTTGAGCATTCTTCAAAGAGAAAAATCCTAATGGAAAGCTTCAACTTCAGCCTTGAAATGTTGAAGTAGATTTTCCATGCTCATTACGGTAACATCTCCCTTGTCTCTAACCCGTAAGCTCACCTGGAACAATACGGATCAAAGATTAACTTCTCAGTGGAAAAGCATAATTCATCATAACCAACACAAGAGGATCGCTCTTAGACAGTGCGGTGACTCTTGTTGTTTGATGGATGGTTTCAAGGTAATCCTTTCTTCTTCTTTTACGTTAAATTATCACAATTCTTGTTGTCACGGTGCCATGTAAAAGGCTATTTCGCAGTAAACCAAAGCGGACCACTTGATGCATAAATTATATAAGAAAGTTGAACGGCATCACATAATTTCTGTGGCTGGACAACTGCAACTAGGGGGAAATACAACATAAATAAATAAGAGAATTAGAATTGAATAGAACCTGTCCAGTTTTGACTTCCTCTTCACCAACAACTAAAATGTAGTTGTACTGTGCTATCTGGGCTTCTCGTACCTGCAGGGACAAACCAATTCAGTATACATAAACCAACCTTTGGGACACAAGCCTCCGTTGAACAATTAAACACTTCAGTTCATGTCAAAGAAATTGACACTAGCGGTGCTAGATTCTTAAAGAAAACAATTGTGACTGTTTGTCACTGGAAAACAAAATTCATGAAGTGTATCAAACAGTAAATTTTATTGCCATTGAACCCAAACACACAAAAAAAAGCCCAGAACCCAATAATGCGAGAGAGCCAGCTCCCGTTATGAAACCCATAAGCTCAATGGACCTCCAATAACCCAGAAAATAAAATAAAATGAAACCTTAAAAATGGAAAGTATCAACAAAGGACAAAGTTATGAACTCTTACCTTTTTCTGGATGGTTCTATCACTTGTGTCAACATCAACATAATAACCAGCCTGATGGATCCGATTCCGAACCTACAAAATTGCAACAATAGCTTTATCCATGACTTAAGATTAAATAATACTGTAACCCTTAGTACATCTCACTCAAGCACTTTGTACAACTCCTAACATGAAGAATTTAAAAGTTAGGCAATATAGTTCAGTTCCGTTAAATATCAAACCAGCGAATGTTGTATGTACATAATTAATGGCATTTATATTGATCCGGTGCAAACTTCCTGAAGGGGAACAACAAAATGTTCCTAGAACATTAAAGTGAGCAGCCAATGAAAACAAGGAAAGCATAATATCAACTTACCTCCTGAGCATAAGGTTGGGATTTGTCTGAGACAGGGCAAACAATTGCCTGACGTGGACTAAGCCAGAAGGGCCATTTTCCTTTGTAGTGCTCCAACAGTATAGCAAACATACGCTCAACAGAACCTAAAATAGCTCTGTGTATCATAACTGGTGTCTCCCTCTTTCCCTCTTCACCCTCTGCTGAGTAATACAGCTCAAAGCGAGTAGGGAGCTGAAAATCAAGCTGCAACCACAGTATTTTTCAAATGACCGTGTTAAACGGAATCAAAACACAACAAAATAGCAAGAGGTGCAACTGAAACAAAGTGATCATCAGATACCTGTAATGTTGCACACTGAAATTTTCTGTTCAATGCATCAGATACACTGATATCTATCTTTGGTCCATAAAATGCACCATCCCCTTCATTTAACTGTATAGACAACTAACAGAGTAAGTATCCAGACACAAACAAGAAAGTCGGGCACCTAAAGTGCTACTTAAGAAAACACATAACAGATAATGGACCACAACAAGAATCCACCAATCACAAAAATTTCCCATTCTAGTTTATGTCCATGGTGAATGGGTGATGTAGAAAATGGCTAGCGGATCCAATACTATCCATTCAGGTCAATAAGCTAAACCATTTTAAAAACAGGGCTACTAAGCTTCATCAAGTTTTGAACCTAGTTTGGACTGAGCTAAGCATAAGGTAAAAATGTTGTACCTGCCAGGGCTTGCCGGACTCATTTAGTGCTTCTGTCAGAGCAGCCTCAGCTTTCTCCCATGTTGCCACGTCTCCAAGGTATTTTTCTGGCCTCTACAACACAAAGACCAGTACAAATGTTGTACAACACATCAAATTTGAATTCCACATCCTTAGGCAACAAAGTCAAAAGGTTCATGCTTTAAGCATAAGGATCAAGAAGCTTACTGTTGATAACTTCAGATC
>NW_018921537.1:40301-83116 GCF_002207925.1 Prunus avium
ATCATATATGCTAATTAATAATTCAAGTTGCAAAAATAAAATATATATCAACAGTCTCCAAAAGTTTTCACCTTTACCCTAAATTATAAAAACTTAACAACAACAATTAAAATTGGAAATTGAATATATATAAAATAAAAAAACTAACCAAGATTGAAGAACCTACTGAAGATAGGTTGGAAAATTTTTTAGAGGAGGAGAGCTATTTCCTCTTGACTCTCAAGATTCAAATATGGCGTTTTGGGTGGCTAGAAGAAATTTTTTTATGTTTGCTCTTTGTGGGTGTAGCCACTGGCGGACCCAGAAATTTTTGAGCGGAGGGTTTTTAGCCTAAATCGTATTTTGCACTAAAACAGATTTTTCATATTTTGATTTGGTGAGAATTTGATTTTCTAGTATTTTTATTTCAATCCAAATGGGGGGTACTTCCTTATTTACATTGTAAACTTAAGTAAATGGAGTAATACAAAAATAAATGAAAGTAAAAGGACAAAGACATTTACTTAAATGTTGAAAATGGAAATAAGGTAATCTGCACACCAGTTGAGTAAGTAAAGGGGCAATTTGAAGCACTTACAATGATTTTTCCGGTGAATTTATATAGGTTTGGATTGATGTTATTATTTCCCATATGCTTTAGGAGTGGGCTAATATTTATTAGAGTAGAAATAAAGCTTATAACATTTAAACTATGTTCAATACTTTATAAATCTTCCCCTAGGCTGGAGCCCACTCCAGCCTAAGCTTAGGTCCGCCCTTGATTATATACGTGTCAAGAATGGTAAACCCAAACTCAAACCGTTTAATAAACGTGTAACTTTCAGGTTGACCCATTTATTTCCAGTGCATGTTTCGGGTTATGTTGAGTTGACCTGCTAAGTTGTAGCAAATAAAAAAAATCTAAATTTTGATAAATTAATTAAGTAATTGCATTTTTTTTATATATAAATAATTATTGCATTTTGCCCTCTCTCTCTATATATAAAGATTGAGAATGAGAAATTTTAAAAAATTTAAAAATAAAGAAATGGATTGGCGGGTTATATAGGTATTTTAGCGGACTAGCGGGTTATATAGGTATTTTAGCGGGTTAGCAGGTTGACCCGTTTAATAAACGAGTTAAACAAGTGTCGGGTTGACATGTTACATAGGTATTTTAGCGGGTTGGCGGGTTATATAGGTATTTTAGCGGGTTGACAGGTTGACCTGTTTATTAAACGAGTTAAACAAGTGTTTTAGCGAGTTGGTGGGTTGACCCAAAAATGACCCGTTTTTTAATCATGCGAGTTCATGTCGTGTTTTTTCTGTGTTGGTTTCGAGTCATGTAATGGGTCGTATTGAAAATTGCCACCCCTACATGTACCCTACCAAACTCATATGGTCCGTAATTTAATAATCTGAGTTCGAGGTCCCCTACCCTCATCGCGCCTTTGCATGTGGCTTTGTGTTTTTGGTTTTTCCTAAGTTTACCATCATCACGTGTCTTCGATCATCTCTCTCTCTCTATCTATGTCTCTGTCTCTCTCTCTCTCTTATAACCTTGTTTCAATGGAACATGGTGTGTCTACAGTTCATTAAACTATACATCCTGCCACACAGCGATCTTATGCTATCAAACAATGTCAATCAAGACACCCTCATATTCATACTCGTTTAATTGTCGCTCGCTTGATTAATCAGTGACCCCAATGTTAGCAGCACACACACATACATATGCGACAAATATTAATTCTGCAAAATCAATAGGACGACATGAAATCCTTTGTGACTCAAAAACATCCATCTGTATCAAAATGCAATGAGTGATAGATATATGACCACATGCATATATATGGTGGTGCAGTGGTGCAGTGGTGCAGTGGTGCGTGAGCGGCCACCAAGTTGACCTCCAAAAAGCAAGTCAAAGCTTTTGGTCGTGATATTAATTAACATGTAGCTATAAATCATAATAACTTTTATTCTTGCGCATATGCTTCATCTTAGGCGTTTCGGCAACTACCACAACACATGCATGTGTCGTCTTTCAGGGCGGAGCTAAATGTACATTTGAGGTTCCCCTCAACAACCTCTGTAAACCCAACCCTAAATCCATGGATGGATGGATCGATTTGGATTAAAAATCAAGAAAAATTAAAAATATATATATATATTTCGAACGCTTGATTCGATATATAAAACCCGATTGCCAGGAAGCATGCATGTGTTAAATGATTGGGTTCTATTCTATCTGCAACAATGCATATGATTTTCTTCCATCGATCGATGTCGATCCCATCATTTTCTTGAACCCAACTTGTGTTGCATTAACTCAACCGACGACTCACATGTAACGCATATCTGATCAATAAATCTTAACGTATGATCACAAAACACCATATGCCTTAATTTTGCATTAACGTATGTGAAGGTACGTGGAGATGTCATTTATGTCCTCACATGGGCCTGGAAATTTCTTAGTCGGCATATCATATATATACATATGCTAAAGCAAAAGCAAAGCAGCTTTGTGTACCACTTTTATCTTTTCATCCAAATTTGGTTTTATGCAATCCTCACCTTAATTTATTCATAACAACAACAAACATATATTAATATTATACACGATACACACGTACGTGTGATGCAGGTACAGTATTATAAAAATTATAATGACTTACTAGATATTTAACATGCTATGTTATCAACAAATTCGTATAATAATAATAATATACTGGATTTTTCATATAGAATTATTTCCAAAAAATTATCAATGCAATTGCTATAAAATTATTCTACTCCCATTATTAGGAACATTGGGCAAGTTGGCAAACGATCGTGCCCATAATATCTTTACCTAAAGAAGAAAAATATCGTTTCCCACATAACCCATAATCTATTTGGAAAACAAGAAGATCCATAGCCAAGACAAAGATACACACGTACGTGTGATGCAGGTACAGTATTATAAAAATTATAATGACTTACTAGATATTTAACATGCTATGTTATCAACAAATTCGTATAATAATAATATACCGGATTTTTCATATAGAATTATTTCCAAAAAATTATCAATGCAATTGCTATAAAATTATTCTACTCCCATTATTAGGAACATTGGGCAAGTTGGCAAACGATCGTGCCCATAATATCTTTACCTAAAGAAGAAAAATATCGTTTCCCACATAACCCATAATCTATTTGGAAAACAAGAAGATCCATAGCCAAGACAAAGAGGAGGAAACATGCCCTATTGGGCCCAACCACGTTACATTATATAAAATTATGGGGGAAATTATCCATTATCCATTCCAATTGGTTGCATTTCAATTCAAACCGTCTTTGCCAGCCAACATTTTATTTTTATATATAATATTTCATTATTGTACTAATTTATCTTACCTTAAAGCAAATTATTACCAAATTAAATCCAACGCTTAAATTAAACCCACCTCCCTCCCAAGTTGTCTGAAGTGGGCTCCTTCCACTAAGATTGATCTCGCATCACGTATAAACACCGTGAGTGCGAGTGCGAGTGCGAGTGCAGGTGCAGCTAAGATCTCTCCTGGAACCCAGTTGGACAACACCTTTAAATTCCTGCAGTGGGGCCCGGATGATATCAAAAATGCTGTGGATTATCGGCCGTCAGATATGGGGTTGAGGAGACGTGGATGATCAGATCCGCACACGTGTGGGGAGAGCAAATGTCGGGATTCGGGGATTACGAGGGACAGACAGATACGGTTGTAAGCGTGTGAGAGACGAGAATGATATGAAGAAGGAGGAGGGAGCGAGCTGTCAGACAGGTGCGTCGGGTCTTTGAAAGTTAAAGCAAAAGTGGGGCCCAGAGGGGGCCATGCTTCCATGGACAAACGACAACAAAATTGTGCCCGTGAGAGAAAATTCAAAGGCGGGCGGGTTGCGTGACCCGACCCGTAAGTGCCAAAAAGCCGAATTATACGAACAAAACATGAATGGCTCGGCTCACATGGCCCCCGTCCTATTGAAATTGAACTGAACCCCCTAATTCCGACCCCCAAAAAAAAAAACCCCTTAAACACTCCATAAGCTTAAGCTAATAGCTAGTGCTAGAGCCTAGAAGTAGCATTTATAGCATAGAGAGCATTATATATAGATAGCCCTCCTCTTCTCATCCTCCACCATCTCTCATTTTTATAACCAAATATTTACAACAATATTATTCACAAACACCACAAATCTCTTTTCTTTTTTTTTTGGTCGAACACAACAAATCTCATTCTCATTTATTTTCGACTAGCTAGATATATAGCTCAGCACCCACAATGAATAATTCTACGAGTAATTATAATGGGTTGAAAGCGCACTCTTCTTATAGGATGAAGATGAAGATGACGAGGAGGCGGAGGCAAAGGCAGAGGCAGAGGCAGGTGGGTGGTCGTGGCGGCCGCAGGTCCACAGTGCAAGTGAAGGTGAAGAAGCTGCAAATGTTGATTCCAGGAGGGAGAGGGTTGAAGGCAGACCGGCTTTTTCTTCAAACCGCCGACTATATACTACAGTTGAGGTTGCAAGTTAACGTTTTGCAAGCGCTTTCCAAGATTTACAAGCTATGAGATGAGGAGTCTACAGTCTACTACTTGTGATGCCTGCATTTCGATCTTACCTACTTAATTATGTTATATATAATGGTAACATATTGTATGTTTCTTTCTCTTAGTTTTTTCCGGGCATCTCTCTCTCTCTCTCTCTCTCTCTCTCTCTCTCTCTCATTTCAGCAGAGGGGATAATACTTATCTCAACTCAGTAACTGAATTTAGGAACCTCATCCATGAAGGAGAGCTGGAATTCTCATAAATATATTACTCTTGCTTTCTCTTTGGCTAGCTATAAGCTAACAACAAATTTAGGAAGATTAATTCGAAATCAACTTAATACTTCACATGCATGGGATGGAATTATTACATGTGCTATAACTTGAATCAATGAATACTGCGGTTTTTTTAAATTGGAATTCGGGATTTTTGAGAGTTTTGACTGCTTGGATATACAATTCTCCAATCCACTACTTTGGTGCTCAATTAATCCGAAAATTATAGTTTTGGCAAACTTAAAATCTAGTGCTATATTTTGTGCAAGTTTTGACTGTATAAAATACAAGTTTCTATTTTACTGATTTGGGGTAACCTGGAAAATATAATATACAGAGGGAGGGCCCAAATCAGAACAAAACAAAATGAAAAGATAGAAAGATTTTGAGGCTAATTTTTGTTCCCCGGTCAACAAGTCACTTAGAAAGTAAACCAACCCAACATACATTTATAGTTTATATTTATGGTGGATCTCCATGCAAGAAAGCAGTTGGGAAGTTAGCATCTCATTGTTGGTTGCAATATCCGCCACAATCCCTTCACTAATTAACTTAGATTCATCCATCAGCGATATTCTAAATTATTCTAATGTACGTGAGTGAATTGAGATAACTTGTTTCCGACCCTATAAACTGCAAACAAAAAGTGGATGAAAATTAATTCAGATCTGAGAGACCACCTGCAGATGGACACAAAGGGAAGGACAACTATGGTCCTTTTTTTGTCACGTAAACTGAAAGGAGGAGAGAATCTCTCAATTTAAGCCACCATATCGTGGTATGTACCAGTTTACATATGTCTGGCCAAAAACATACTAATGTCAGACCAAACAACGTGTATCCCATGGCCTACCTACCAGCTTCATTTCCAGCCATATATATTTTTATACCGAGAGACTTCCTTCATTCGTTTTCAGATATGTATTCACCTTCCACTTAGAAATCAAATATCATCTCAAGGGGCTTTTCTGCATTATTAATTCAAGAAGCATATGTGGCTTAAGCTAGTTTATTAAGGTCTTGCACCGGGTAGGAGTAACAAAAGTGAAAACAATTTCAAATAGATTTCAATTTTTAGTTTTTGTTTCACTTTTGTTACTCCTCCCTCCCATCCTCTCCTCTTATCTTTCCTCTCAATCCCATCTCCACTCTCATTCTCACTTCCATTCTCACTCTTTTTCCTCTATACTCTAGCATAAAAAATGAAAACTAAAAACTAAAATTGAAATGAATATCGATCGAGCCCAAAGCATGCAAATTTGATGTAATATGCATGGAATTTGTTATATGGGTTTTTTATTTTATTTTCTTTAGGGTTTAGCACAGAACATAGTAAAAAGGCAAGATTTCCTGCTGCATATATGAAGGTGAAATTCATTAATATGTGATGGCATGCAGAAACAATTTAAGTGTTGGTTGAAGAGGATGGACCCTGTTGGACTATCAAGGGAACCTTTGACTACCACCACTCCTATTTATATCATGAAAATCTTAACAGGACAAATTGAAGAAGAGTCTGCAACAGCTGGCTGGTTGTTGTTCATATCCCATCCCTTATGTTTTGGAGATGGAAGGACAATTATTGTTTTGGAGATCTTGACGTGCAATCAGCGGTGCCGTCGTAACTTGACTTGCAAATCAACAGTCTTAACTTGTATTAAAAATAATAATAATAATAATCTTTGAAGGGAGTCAGTAAATGGGCTTTGAACCCCATTACAACTATTTTTTAGACCCAATTGAAATCAGACAACCAAAAGTCCAATGGACTGAAACCCCCTCCCCTCTAATTATAAAAACATAAAAAGTCCAATAAACCAAACTATTTTTGGACCCACAAAGGAACTACCAAAAGTCCAAGTTCCCAAATTTGCACCATAAATTGGAAAGAAAATTGGCAAAATCTAAGAATGTCCACGCCCAATCTACCAAACTGGCTATGCGCACACGTATAAGGCCGCTGTCCTTATTATTGACCTTTTTACCCTTCGACTTGCCCTTTTGAAGCTGCCAGCCCACTTCTACTAAAATTTCTGCAGCCAGTTCCACTATAAAGAAATTGAAACCCCTCAAATGAGTACCGCCCAAATATTGTTTAGAATTTTTTTAAAATTATTTATTTATACATCACTGCAACACTGTCCAAGACCAACACAATACTCATCAAGCACATGACAAATGGGCTCCATTAATGGCAGATTTTCCAGAGTTGAGGTAGGTACACTGCAAACTGAACAACTCTAAAGTGAGTTCCTTGTTTATGTTCTTGCATACCACCAGTACCTTGGTTTCATGTCAAAACTGAAAACACCGAGGTGGTGTTTCTGGTACCAATAATAGCCTTCTAGAGCCATGGTTTAAGTTGCAAGTCTGGGTCAAAGTTTTGTTCTTTTTTGCACATTGTTGACTAAATCTCAATTGGGTTTGTTGAGAGAGAAGAAATAATGTGCCTGTTGCTTCTTCACTTCAAAGTATGAGTTGGGTTTGATCTGAATGCAAGCAAGGAAGCTGTTTTCTTGAGCTTACAAAAAGGTGAAAGTGTGTTTGGTTTCTAAGGAAGTCCTAAAATTTGATGGTGAATTTAGTGTGCCACTATCCTAAAATGTCTTGGAATCAAGCTCAAACCAGGCAAAGAAATGATTTTCTGACCATCTATCCTGGCTCTCGTTTGCTTTCCTCTTCTCTTTCTTCTTCTTCTTCTCCTTCACTGCCATACAATAGTGACTACCAAAGACACTCAAACCCATCATCATCCTCTGGTAGTAAAATAAGCCCATCAGTTCTTTTTATCATAATTATTCTAGCTGTTATATTTTTCGTATCTGGTATCCTTCACTTGCTTATTAGATTTCTCACAAAGCATAGATCTTCGTCAGTATCTGAATCTAACAGATACCCAGAACTCACTGGGTCTGAAGTTTATCGGAGACAATTACAGCAACTCTTCCATCTTCATGATTCTGGCTTAGATCAAGCTTTTATAGACGCTCTTCCTGTATTCCTTTATAAAGAGATAAAGGCGAGAGAACCATTTGATTGTCCAGTTTGTCTGTGTGAGTTTTCTGAAAAGGACCAGTTGAGATTGCTCCCCATATGTAGTCATGCTTTTCACATTGATTGCATTGACACATGGTTACTGTCTAATTCAACTTGCCCGCTTTGTAGAGGGACCCTGTACACGCCAGGGATTTCCATTGAAAACCCAGTCTTTGATTTTGATGATCTAAGGGAAGAAGACGGTTCTTTGGGCAATGAAGGAAGTGGAGTTCTTACTGGCCAAAAGTCTGCAGATAATGAGAATGGTGGTGAGAAAAAGGTATTTTCTGTGAGACTTGGTAAATTCAGAAGCACAAATGATGAGGGAGATGGAGGTGGAGGTGGAGGAGCAGCAGTGGAGAGAGCAGAGGGAGAGACCAGCAGTAGTAATTTGGATGCAAGGAGATGTTACTCAATGGGATCATACCAATATGTGGTTGCTGATTTAGAGTTGCAAGTGGCTTTAAGGCCCAAAAGAGCAGCTGCTGCTGCTGCTGCTGGAAGTGGTGATAGTGTGAGGCTTGTGAAAGGGAGAGCTGGACAAAATGGGAATTCCCACTGTGATGGTGATGCTGAGGGGAAAAAAATTAACAGTGCAAGTAAAGGTGAAAGCTTTTCTGTTTCCAAAATTTGGCTATGGCCTAAGAAGGGTAAATTTCCAACTTCCTCAGAAACCCATATGGGCACTTCCTCTGTTACTGTGGGTTTGCCATGGAGTGATAGATCTCAGGTTACATGAAGTTATTCACTGTGATATGCACTTTCTGCAATATATCAATGAATGTATTTAATTTTTTCAAAGTAAGAAAAGAATTTTTGGCTTTTGCTTTCTTCTGGACTTGTATTTTCTTTACTGCCGTGCAGCTCCTGTTCTACAAAACTTTTGTCGCAAGTGGCAATGCACTTTTTCTTTTCAGAAAAATTAATAAATAAAATTCCATGCAACTTTGATAAATGCTTTTACTTTTGCCTTATGCTTGGAGTGACAATGCTTCTTCAAGTTCAGCATTTCCCAGGGTTCCTAAAGGTTAGATGCGCTACCTGTAGAGTACACATGTTAGGTTGATAAATGAACTGTTAATCTCCCCCACTTTCCAATGCAGTTGAAACAAACATGGGATTCCATCAAACCATGTGATGCCTTCACATACATAAAGAGAAAAAGAAAACCTAAACTTTTTTACGTGCATAGTTGTTTGTGGGAACTACAGGAGAGTCATATCAAAATGCTGCTTTTTGGCTGCTTTGGTGTCTCTAGAATTTTGCTTTATGTTAAAATTCCCTTCCCATCTCTTCTTTTGATCCGGTTTGGAATCCCCTTTTTTGGATGGACAATTTGTGGTGGGATGGTGAAAAGGGTTTTGAGGGACTCTTGTGATTGCGATGAGGTGCGTGCTACAATTGAAACGTTGACAAAAAGCAAGTGGATTGTGGGCACATAAACTCACAATAGAGAAGTGTGCTAGTCCATGGAATCATATGAGAAATGTAACAGCATAATCTCACACTTCATCAATGGTTGAAAGTTTACTCACTTACATACGGGAAACTATCTTTAATAGCATCTTCCCGGTACTAGCGTTTTGATTGTTATCCCGGGAAGATCATACTGTTCTAGGGAAGTGTTGTACCATTTAACAATTTACTTGTTATTAAATATAATCGAATGCACGATATTAGAGCACTTGATTGTGAGAGGGACCACAAGGATGTGAAGTTGAGGTTAGAGATGATTATTTTGTAGGTCACATCATCATTTGCATACTTTCTGATGTTGCACACTATAAATAAAATCACTCATCATCTGGAGAAGACTTGGTCTGCGCAAAACGCCACGAAAGAAGGTGAAAAAGAAATCGAGTGATGCATTGGTAGTCGGTGGAGCTTATGATCACAATAATACCAACTCCACAAGATACAAAGCTTTAGGCTCACCCAAAGTCAAACACATCCCCTAACAGATAATACCGTCTTTTGTAGACAATTGGTGTTTGATATTTATGGCCATTTGGGGAGAATCCAAGGCCGTTTGCATTGCATTTGCATGTGTTGGGTGTACATAAAAATAATCAAATATAAAAATCTAGCACGAATCGTGTCAACTCCTTACCAAATATCATTGACCCAGTAAGCCATTATTTCGATGAAGGTCAGATTCAACAATGAAAGGTGAGAACTTGACGCAATCAATAATCTCTTCCTCTTGTTTTTTCTTTTGTTGTGTTATAAATCGAAGAAAGTTACCCAAAGCATGATGGGAATCACAATATTTAAAAGGGTGAAATATACAGATGAAAAATACATAACGACAATCAAAGTAAAATCAGAAATGTACTTTCCCATTACATACAGAATATAGGATTAACTCAACGTATAAAAATTGCATATTTTCTTGGCCATGAACTAAACAATTGGACAACTGGTTGCATGTTTTTATTTTTTATAATTAAACGAAAAAACAGACGAGGGAAGGAAGGTGAGAGGTGAAGAAGAAAGTTGAAGAAAACCAAAACAAAAGATACAATAAGAATAAATTAACATATGGAGTACATGGAAATGTAAACAAGCAGCAAAATAAGCCTTCATTAATGACATTGGTGAAAATTGTTACATTAAATCGAATATATAACTGATTTGCAATTCAATTAGATTCCCAACAACAACTATGATCTCAAACAATAAGGCTAGCGAGCAAATCCAAACTAAAAAGCAAACAACTATGACCTCAAGATCTCAACATGCAACTAGCTCCCTCCTCTTGTACATCATGAGCAAAATTTAATTCCCACAATTTCGTACATGAAGAACTTTAATAATGTACATAAACCAGGTACAAGGGGAAGAAAAATGTGGGACAGGGGAGGTATCGAGCCATTGGATAAACCACATACTTCAAACAAAATCAGTCCCAATTGCCACAGGACATGCCACCCCAAATTGAGCAATTTTTGAAGGAAAAGACTCCACTGACGTCGTGGACAGCGAGAATGAAGACATATACTTGTGCATCACCATTTTTACCATCTATGAAAACTATTCAGCCTCATAAACCACGAGGAAAATTGCTGATTTGTCCTTCCTCCAAGACATCTTTGTTGTTCATCTTGTAAGCTATTCTTATACGCATGACAAGAGATTTCTGAAAAGATGTGAAGTTTGTAACTATCCACTACATCCACCAAATAATGAAGGGGAAAAGAAAAGGACAAGCAAAAGATATGGTTTGGCTAAAATAAATAAACCATCAGCTCTCTGACCACTTAAAAGGATCTGTGTTCCCAACCCCATATCATTGGGCTGAATTTTTGTCGTGTTAAGGTTTACAAGAATACAAAAAGGATATTACGACATAAATAAACAATTAACAATCCAATGGGAACTGAGCTGCTGAGCAGAGGATTTAACTTGCTAACTTGCATCTCAACCATTTCCCTTTGTGCATATCAACAGAATATATGATCTAGACAGTTGAGATGCAAGTCTTCAACCTAAGTGCTCATCAGAATAAGGTCTTCAAGGCCATAACTAAACTAGAAAAGATTTAGCTGGCCGTTGGTAACTCTCAAAAGGCCATAATGATTAAAAAGAATTTAGGTAATTTGAATTGCATTCTCATGTCAGGCAGCAATCAAGTTCAGAAACTAAAGGACGACACATATATAGAGATTTCAGATACCTTTCCATGTTGGCTATTGGTAACTCTCAATGTTTGTGTGATGGACCCATTACCACTTGCAGGCAGAGTATTGCCGCTAGCTGGATCTAAGTGCAGTTGAAGAAACTGTAAATTGGAAGCACAGAGAAAAATAAGAACCGCAAAGTTTGAGTTAAGAACAAATAAACTTGGAGCATGAGAACATCTAAGGTTTCAACTGAAAAACTGGCAAACTTTAATGGTCACCAATATTTTATGAGCAAAATGTGGATTTAAGTAACCAAAATTACCTTTGGAACAGCTGCCTGAAAAATAAAATCTGAATAGACATTCGTTGACAAATTAGTGAATGTAGCCTCGATCACAGTCGTTTGTGGATTTCCAGGCAGCTTTGAGAAGTTGAACACCATCTTCAAGTTGCCGCTCTCAAATGCCACTACAGATGGATAAGCTGTGCCATTGTTTTCTGTTTCTTAAAAAAAAAAAGGCTATCAGAAAATTAACCTAATCATATCTGCTAAACAAAACTCTCAGGGTTGCTAGTATTTTACCCTGTTTTGGTGGGTTGGAGGAAAAACCGTCCAACAAATCAATCACTGGAGCAGCTCCTGCAGAAGAAGTGGGTTGTATGGAATTCGAAGATGGGGATGATAATCCCTCTAATGGTGAAACAGGTGTTTTGTTATCTTGACTGGAGGATAACATATCAGAGACAGATTGGCCGCTTTGGGTAGGTGAACCAATAGACAAGAGATCCAGTAGAACATTGGTGCCATTTTTTGGAGCATGATTTACACCTAAGGGAATATCACAAACATTATATGTCGGTTGATACAATAGAAATAATGCAAATACTTTCTTCTTCTTTTTTCGTCTATAGGTTTATCTAATAAGGAACACCAAAACAATTCAAATCTACATAAAAATTTCCTGATGTCACCACACCAAGAAACAGTTGTAATACAGAACTAAGAAATTCAACTATGGGTTGCCAGGGCATTACCGCTTATAAGTTCATTCCACAGAATTTTCTCTTACAGAATCAAGCCTTATCATTTCAATGCACTCAATTCCCAAAAAGAAAAAAAGGAGAAAAATAACTAGTTATGGATATCGTCATAATCAAATTAGACATAATTGGGAACAAAACTGTAGGCGTAAATGGGTTTACATATACTCCGACACCAAATTAATTGGTAGCCGACCCTCTATATATTCAGCAAATCAATAGCATTTCGCCAAACATAAAATAAGATACTCCACTATAAATGAAGATGAATCAGGATAGTGGTTTAATTAAGTAATTCTGGTCCATTCACATTTTTCGCTAAAAGTAATATATGGCATAACATTTCCCAAAACTAACCCGATTGTGTAGAAGCCGTTGACAAATCAACACCAAGAAGATCATGAAGCAAATCACCACCGGAGGAGCTAGGTGCTGGCACATCATCTGAGCCTAGATCAAGTAAATCCACAAGAGGAGCTGCAGTAGGTTTGGCAACTCCGTTCGGTAGATTGATTGAAGCACCAGCAGAAGGAGAAACAGTAGCTTGTATAGAACCAGCCCTCTTTCCAATGAACGTTGCCTCATCCAAAACTGGCATCCTTTCAACCAGTGTAGATCTGCACAAATTCATCTATCAGTTTTCAAATATATGAAAATCTTCTTGGTGCATGGGGAGAAAAGGAAGAATGAATAGAACAGGGGCCACTCCTTTCAAAATTAATTTTAACTTCTCAAACCCACATACCTAATGTTCTGATGCTTCGCAATAATAGAGTTCATTTCAATGGATCTTTGCTGCAATTCAAGAACAAGGCTTCCTTTGTATTGAACAACTATATCCTTGATCCTCCTACACGTCATTCAAAGAACAATCATGCTTTGTGTCATAACAACAGATAAGAGGATAGAAAGATTAATGCATTTAACAAAAGTTGGCATCATTTGGGAAAAAAAATGTGATAAACAACAGAACAGGTAAAAAAACATAACGTACTCTGAACAAGATGGGAAACGTGAAGATAGCTTTAACAGAGCAACCATAGCCATTGCTTTGGTTGTGAGATCCGACGTATGGTGCTTAATTGCAATCTCTATAACATCCACAGCATCAGACTCTGTTACCTGTTAAAGGAAACTCATTGTATCAGGAAACTTTCCAAGAAAACATAAAAGGATGCAAACTAATCAGTCTGAAATACCAACTTTTGCTACAAACCGAAAAAGAGAGAGATCTTTAATTAAATACAAAGTGTTTCCTTATGCTGTCACTTCAAATCAGAAGATGGCTTATTTACCTTACATATTTTAAAATACTAGTCTCAGAAAGATAAGAAATGACTTCGCAAAAAAGGTCTTCATTTTGTTATAGCCTCAGCAATTGAACTGCTATCCCAACTCATTACAATATTAGGCAACACGCACAGATTTTTAAGACATTATTATAATGCCGAAGGATGACCACATATAGTTTTAAATAAATGATAGACAGCCAGAGAAAGCTCATATATCATGCATCTACAGATTTTTTTTGTTTTTCATATTTAAAAGCAATGACAACAGCCCACAGGAATTTCATAAAAGGAAAGATGACTGCAGAAAGGTTGGATGAATGAAAATATGTAAAGGGCGCACTTACTGTTATTGGATCCTCTACATCGATCATGCCAACGTTGTTTACCAACAGGTCACCATATTCCCCAATGCACCAAATTGCTACCCGAACGAGACTTTCCTGGATAAAAAATTATACTTTTAAAACACTAACCACATGCAACTTGGATACTCAAGATTGTAGGGATTTTGAATTGAAAATTAATAATCACAGGAAAACACTATAACACCTGCTCAGTTGATAATTGTAATGCTCGGTACAACGCCCTAACTGTATATCCATGAAGATCAGAAGCATTGCTTATCACAACAATAACCGCGTGCCATACTTCATCTTTTACAAAATTTCCAGCCTACTAAGCACAGCAAAAAGATCAGTACTTTTTGGAAACAAATTGAACCATTCATTAGGCCGCTGAAATGTGCCACAAAATGGCAGGTCCAGGATTTTGAAATATGAGTAGATATATCCACAGAGTACATGAAATTTCACCAAGTGAGATAGGTATAACATGCCAAAAAAAATTGTGAGACCGAAATTCATCACAGATACAACTTTATTTTTCATTCATGGGGGAGGGGGTATTCAAACTTGGGACTTCTCCCAACATTGGGAAGAAAAATACCACTGGACCAAGACCTAGTTGGCAGAGATACAACTTAATTAAGACCAACAACACTTCATTTAGATTTATACCTCAGAGAGAACCTTGAGCATCTGATCAATGTACCAAATCTTCTCGGGGGAAAACCTAAAAAACCAGAGAGTGAATGTTCATAAAAAAACAGTTGGCAAACAAATTAATAATCAAAACTAGAAATTTTTCATTGCCAAATAATGCTACAATATTGACCAGCAACATAACCCTACGCTGCGCCAATAAAATAAAATAAAGGTCCTGTCCCAAATATCAGAGAACAAGTAAATATACATGGCAATAAGAAGACTGAAAACAAAAAACAAGAGTCTACAATGGTAAAGCAAACATATTATAGATCCTATCCCCATGTGCAGAACTGGCATCTTCGGAAGAACCAATTGCTATGGCCCCTTAACTACAGGAATAATTATGATGAAAATAGCTAAAGAAGCTTAGTCCACAGCAAATCTCTCATAGGTAGACAAGTTATCCATGCAGCATCAGCACTCATATCGATTACTAAATAGAACATATGAGAAAAACACAATCTGAGTTCCTTGAAGAAAAAAACAATCCGATCTAAATTCAAGAACTGCATAACTTACTTTGCAACAATGGAGCAAATTTTTGCAGTAAGATCTCCCTTGAATTCTTCGTCACTTACTTCCAAATAGTCAATTAGTTCTTTTGTTAGAGGTTTCACATTGCTCTCATTCACAAGAACATAAACAAGTTCAAGGGCCCTTTTTCGAATTGAAGCATCTGAATCCTGAAAGGAGAAAGTCAAGTCACAGGCTTCTCAAGTTGTACGCTAGTACACTCAATTCTTGCACTAATCATAACGCAAAGTCAAATAATAAGGCTTCAAAGAAAAAGTTTATTGGAAAAGGAGATCTTCAATTCTCATCAAGCAAGAACAAAACAGCAACCTTTTCTTCTTCATAATCAAATTAAACATGAGCAAACACTATACCTTTACGCATTCCAAGATAGTTGCCCGATGCCTCTGTACCGCTTGAGCATCAACTGTAATTGCCTTCATCAGCATGTTTAATGCAACATATCTGGAAGGAATTAAAAACTGATACATTATTATGAAATAACAAAAAGTTGCAAAGAGCTCAGTAAGAACATAACAAGGCCAAATGATGACAAAGCTTGAATATCGATTCATCAAATATTTAAAATTTAAAACTAAAAAAGAACCTGAAAGAAACAGACATCTGGGCTGCATGCCACTGGTTTCACCACCAACAATAAGGATTTTGGGTTAATTGGATAAATCAAGTTGAGAATCCCAATGCACAAGAGATTAGTCTCTAAGCAACTACCAGAGTTGGAAAATACAACACTGATACGATCGCAGACTAATGAGAGGCATACCTAGACTCACACTACTCATGTAAATATCCTCCTATGTTTAGCGTATTGGTGCATGCCTGCGGTCTGTTTACACTTAGGCAAGTTGTACACAGTTACCATTGTTGGGGCATTCAAGGCCTCTCTCTCTCTCTCTCTCTCTCTCTCATACATACTAGCTCGCATTTTACAAAGGCCAAGCCCTATGACCCGATTGAGTCAACAGCAGCGCTTTATTAGAAAAGAGAGATTTACATAAAACATAGCAACCAGTTGGGAAAAATAAGATCCATCAACATGACCTCTTAAGAAAGACATTATCATAAATTGCAAAGCATTTCAACTTAATCCCAGAATATAAAAGAGGTATTCCAATCAAACTTATAGCACTATGATCCTAATTTTCCTTCTTACAAAACAGTAAAGCCTTGCCCAAGTTAAAGTATCATAAACAAACCTAATATTGTTGTCACGATTCGATAAGAATCTTCCCAAAATATTGATGGCAAGAACACGTAAGCCACCATTATCTTCAATGCTCATGATGGTTTCTACGCATTCATACAGAATCGCATTCCCTGCATTTTTGTTTGACTCGGTTTTTGTTGCCACCTAGGAAAAGAAATAATAGTCAATTTTAGAAGAAGATAAAAAATGAGGAGTAACTTTTCAAATTATAAAGCAATTCCCCCTGAACCACAGGCTTAAAGAATAATAAGCAGAAATAACCGCATACAAAGTGCAAAGAAACAACAAAAGGTACTTCAAAACTAAATTTAAATGAATATTAACAATGTAAAGAAGAGCCATCATCTTAAACTCATAGCCAATTAGACTATCTGAAACAAGGGGCCTTAAGAGAGGTGAAGATTAATGATCTATTTTTTCCCCCATCTCTTTTTGATGCACTTGCCTCCACAACCATTGGAATAGGTGACACCACTTTCATTACTTACCACAAACAACACACAAAGGTGATGAAGTTAATAGTCTCAGAAGTAATTTAATTATAGTTAAAATAAATAAATAAAACAAAAATGGTACATCATAGTCGCATCAGTTTATTTTATGGAAAAAAGATTTTGGAGAAGCATGGACTAAATGCATATGATAGTATTTTCACAGTTCTCACAGCTAGAATGCAATATTAAATATATTGAGAAAGTGGTGCTTTGAAAGCAATCGTGACTTTTGAGTGTATGGGTGATTGGTGAGGGTGAAGTTGAAATATTTTAAAGCAGCAATCACAAAACATTAAATAATTATGCCATGAATGGCATAGATGGCATGATATAAACTCTACAGCAACTTACCTGAGCAAGTATGTCATTCATGCATTCACTAGCATCTGCATCTCCTTGGCCCAACTCACGCAAAAGCTTAAGCAATCTAATATGAAGGAAAGGATCTGTGATCCCAGCAATGTCATACTCGGGGGCATATGGACTGTTTACTACATCCTTTAGAGTTTTGACCAAACCCTCTGTGCACTTCTGCATTAACAATTAAGACGGGATGTTACATCATAAAACTGCAATCAAAGGTAGCATAATATTTCAGTTAACTTTATCAAAAATTTCTTAAAACTCCATTTCAAGAACAGAATTATTGTATCTTTTCCAGACTATAGACAAGATATATAATAGGCCCAGAGTCAAGTTACCTTTCTAAAATATTCAAGGGCATCTTCACTGACTTTACAAAGATCTGTACAAAGCTGAACTCCTGTTATTAAAACACCATGATGCTTTTCTTTAAGTAAGGCAGCAGCAGGATTAATAAAATTTTCCGCCAGCTCAGGGACTTTCTTTATAATCCTTATAGAGCACAACGCTGCCTACATTCAACAGTGAGGGAAATCAACTTACAATAAGGAAATTGATCAATGAGAAATTAAGTATCCAAATGAAAGATATACGCCAAATTATCAAACACAATTTGGGAGAAAAGTCAGAGTGTAATTCTCCCCCAACACACTCCAAACCTCATATTGCAAAACTTTGAATTTTATTTTGGTTTTTTTTAACAAAGAAAAGAAAATCACAAGAAAAAGAAGATACATAGAACAAATCTAAAATTGACTAATTAAGAACAAACCTTCTACTGCACAAGAAATCCAAATTTTGCACATAACTATTTTAGTATACCTTCTAACAATAGAATTTTATGTGCAACAAGTAGTATAAAAAAAATTCCAAAGAAGACCACTGCAGACAGAAAGTTGGTCTGCAGCAGAAACACAATGACCAGATAATTCAAGTGTCTGTAGACTATAAGAACTAATATAAGACATTAACAAAATACATAGTTGAAATCCTATTACTGTAGGTGTAAAGGTTTTATAGGACATTGATGCTTAAAAGAGTTTTCTCATTCAACTGGAAAGGAGGCTGCCTAGAGTAATTTCAACCAGAAATGCAAGGGTTGAACAGATTTCATTGCTATTCTTTGTTTGCTATGTGAACAAAAGAATATGCAAGTGAATCAGCCACGTGTACTATAAAAGGCCAAGGATCTTGGTGTCGCTCAAGGAATGAGCTTCCACAAAGGAAATGTATAATAGACTTCTTGCACATAGTAATTCAATAAATTGACAGAATCTCATGAGATTAATATATGATGTTCCTTAAGCAACAAAACATTGAGTCGTAGGTCCATGACAAAAATATTAGTAAAACTCACCTTTTTCCGAATATTTGGATCTCGAAATTGCAGCAATCTTTCCACTTCGGGTGCAAGATCACGAGCCATTTCTGCTGAACAAATATTTCCCAAAGCACAAAGAGCAAGTCCCACAATATACTGGTTTGAGTGATTGAGATCTCTGTACATAAGTTAAGGTTTCTACAAGGACACATAGATGTAAACAACCATGTCTGCAAGTGAAAGTACCGTATCTTTGACACAATTGTTTATTTAAAGAGAGAGAGAGAGAGAGAGAGAGAGAGAGAGAGAGAGAGCAATGCTTATTCTAATGAAAAATCATCAAAGAATTGGATACTGTTTCAATGAGTTTGTGACCAACATTAGAACTTCTTGTCTTTCATCAAGAAGCAGCATGAGGCCAAGATACCCTATTCTCTTCTCAGGAAAACCGGAAGATGCAATCAACTTCAGGCACTCCATTTGACCAAAATGGGTGGGATAACCCAGCATGTGGATGAACATGAGCTTAGCCAGGTTGCGATGCCTGTAATCTTGATCATTTTCATTTATGGCAGCACGAATAGCAGCACACTCTTTTCTTACAACAGCACGTTCCTCTGCCGCAGTTTTGCAAGCACGTATAGCCCGAATCATGTCCCTGCATTGAAACAGTAAGTACTCATTACATAACATACTGATCAAGTCTACAATTGACGTCTGTCAACCATCATCTGCAAAACAAAATATACTAACAATGTGATAACTCATTTTGGATTTGGGTACATCATTTTCAAACCATATGAAGTGCCTTGAACAAAATCATGGGAAATAGACTGAAAAGTGAGAAATAATCTTATGATTTGGGAGCCATGTAGGTTGTGAGATACTAAAACAATTCCTTCTACAGGATTTCAATATCTGATCAAAATCAAAGTAAATAAACCACAGCCAATCCAAGTTTCTAAAATGTATGAGCAGTTTGATGCAGCGTAAATCAAATCCCTCAACATTACATTACACCATCATGGACCCAAACCCCATTTACTTCAGCTGCCCTGCTGTGTTCCATTAAACTTATGTTTCATTTCTATTTCTTTCATGCTTTCTATAAATGAACTAGACTGAAACTAGGATCAATAAGGGCTAGTATTCACTAATTTGCAAAATGAGATAAGGTGGAAGCTGAAATAAGTTCGAACTCCAGCATCCCAATACGACCCCTAAGTTGCTTCATTGCCGCTTCTACGTAAATGTATAAAGCAATGAAAAATGAACCAAATTTGACAGAATTCAATTCATCCAAATTTGAATTTCAGAGACTGATCCGAAAAGATGAAAATGAGTGAGGGTTTCGTGAATTATTACCTCAGGCGCGTTCCGGACGAGAAGGGATTCATGATTGGGTCCGTGGTGAAGCTCCGGGAAAGCTCAATCCGATCCGAAAATGGGAAAGCAAAGCCTAGCAGCAGCGGCAGGCGATCAAATACCCACCGATTCGGGCGGCAAGGTGGATAGTCCGAATTGCAAATCGGATCCGAATATGTCACCAGAGAGATCTGAGGAAGAGGCTCAGAGAGAGAAAGAGAGATTTGGATCTGAGAGAGAGAGAGTATATATTTTGTTGAGTTTTTCTTTTTTGTTTCAGGGTCTATTCTATTCCTTCCACTTACGATGAATGCTCCTTTTTTGGGTCTTTGTAAACGGAAATTAAAATAAAAAATTGTCTAACTCTAAAATGTGAAAAATAAAAATAAAAATAAATAAACTCGGACACATAAATTCTCTGCGAGTATTGATTGCATTACCCGCTGTTGTGAGTTGGATGGGTCACCCTTGGCTTGGCCTTTGGGTCTCTCTAGTTCGATTTGATTGGCGCGAATTGTTGTGGGACCCGGGGTGACGTGGCGCGAATCCACTACATATCCCTCCGACGGTCCAGATGAGTAGCTGCTCTCTTATTTCACCTGCACAAGTAGAAATTTTTTTGCTTCCACTGTTGGGCGTGCGACGATGGCTTCACACTCCTTCGCTGTTGCTCTCTTCTTCTTCTTCCTCCTCCTCGACCTAGCTTCACTTCAAGGTAAACTGTAATTTTATTTATTAAAAAAAAAAGGTCTGAATTTGCATCAATATTTTATTTGCGTTTCCATGTATTTCCATTTCAGTCCTCGCCGACGTGGTGCTGGAAGACGGGTACACCGTCACGACAGTGATCGACGGCCACAAACTCGGCATCAACCCGCACTCGGTGCTCCCTCGTCCTCGATCGTCCGATCTCCTCGTCCTCGACTCTTCCGGCAGTGCCGTATACACAGTACCGTTCCCCATACCAGGATCCGAGAAGGTAATTTAACTAGTAACTAGCCACTTCCGATTTCTGAACCGACGTTAGTTTTCGTAGATGCTAAAACAGTTTAGGTGATGTTTCAGAGAGTGTGATTAAAAGGTTCTCCGGCGGCGTCGAGGGTTATTCGGACGGCGAACCGGGTTCGGCCCGGTTCAAGAAGCCCCGGAGCTTCGCTGTGGACCCGAAAGGAAATGTCTTCGTTGCCGATAAGGGAAACAACGTCATTCGGAAAATAAGCGCTTCAGGTAACTCCTTCTTCTAGGGTTTTGCGAGCGTGGCATAATTCGTAAGTACTCACCCAACTCTCTGTATTTTGCTGGATTACGTGAAATGAAAAGGTAGTGTGAGTACAATTGCTGGAGGGTACACTCACTCACTGAAGCCTGGACGTGAGGACGGCCCTGCTCAAAACGCAACGTTTTCGCCCGATTTGGAGCTGGCTTTCGTTGCCGATAAGTGCGCGCTTCTCGTCTCGGACCGCGGGAATCAGCTGGTGCGGTTGATTAATCTCAAGCCGGAGGACTGTGCTAGGTCTTCTCCGTCGGGTGAGCTTTTGTGTAATTACAGTAATTCATTTGGGGATTTTGGTTCCGATATTTAATTTAATTTTGATTTTCATGATAATGGTGTTATTATGCAATTTGCAGCACTTGGAGCAGCTTCGATTTGGCTTTTGGGTCTCGGATTGTCATGTCTTTTCGGGCTGCTTCTTGGAATTGTGATTCGGCCTTATATTATCCGCAATGTAAGTGTTTTGTTGCATAATTGCATCTTCTGTTATAATGTGCTGATTTGAATGTCAAGATCATAACTTTAACACAATGTGTCTAACTGGACTTGGTAGACAGGAGGGCCGCAACAGGCTCGGATTCAGCGCGACATGGAGGCTCTGCCAAATCAATCTGGGGAAGCAAGTACAGACTCTTTGCTTCGCCATCAAAAGCGCAACTGCTAGCTCCACCCCAGCTGTGTCGCTGCTGAGGCGGTTGTTTTTGTTGTGCATCTCTCATCTTTCTCTTATGTTTAGAACCAACCATGTAGGGTCCCGAGTTTCGCCTAAGGAATGTGTGTCTTTGATTGATTGTGATTTTCATAGCGATAGTAGTTTCAAGGTAACAGAGATAACAGAGTCGTCCAAGTATGTGGATCAGTTGAAGGATTTGGTGGGTTTTGATGGAAGCATGGAGTTGCGTAGCAGGAAGCAAGAAGATGGTAATGATGGGAGGAGTGATGTGTTATCTGGTTCTCAAGGAAGAATTGAAGGTATGATAGACAGTAATATTATGGGATTTGTGGAGGGAGCTAAAGAAACAACTCTGCCGGCATTGGGAAGTAATTATGGTTTAGTTAAAAGGAGATGAAATGAAAAGGTTGAAGAAAGACAACTATATTGTATGTATATAGCTTAACTTATCTCCAATTGTGAGGCATGTGAGTGTTTTTGAATCCTTTCATCAGTAGTACCTAATATCTGGATAATGGCATGTTCGTGATTGTGTGCTTACATTTTGTGAGTTCTTCTATACTGAGAATCTTCATTTGATTTCAATTATTAGATTTGATCGTAACATCGAGTAATTGGGAAACTGGGTTTGTGAAACATGAATAGAGTCGTTCTCTCTTATTTTAATCAATGTGACAAATTGAAAATGCAAAGAAGCATAGGTAATTTCCAAAGCCAACCGATTTACTATATGATGAATGGTTTGGAAAAAAAGGTGCCAGTGCTTGTGATTCAAAGAACACATCCAGTTAAAACGTGAAAAACATTTCGTCTGATTGACACTCGTGAGGCTGATTCTTAAGGGTAATGGCCATATCACTCTTTGCAATTTGATTGCAAGGAAGCAGGGAAAGCGATATGACAAGATATCTAATAATGCACGAGAGAAGACCGCCTTCCTTGAATTATGAAAGAAATTATATAAGAGGGACAATATTCTTGAACAAAGGCCTTCAATATGTTGACCAGAATGAGATACCTCAAGGACTGAAATTCTCCACATGGAACTCAGAAAATGATTTGAAACCACCTATAACCTAAAATTTGAAAGATTTATATGAAAGATCAAATAAGATCAAAACTATGTCTATGTGCCTCTCTTACGTATATATGATCAATAGCCATAGGTATAACCCCTAGGATTGATTTGGGAGGTAAAACTGTAATGATTAAACATGGGATTTCCATAATCAATAGGCTTTATGACAACAGCTTCACCCTTCCCATCCTGCTCCTGAACTGCACCAAACACAATCTCAGTGGTTTTTTCACAACTCTGCTCATAGAAAGTATTGGGGTTTGATGATTGGTACCGATGATAATGCTGTTGTTGTTTTTGCTGCTGAATATCATCCCACCCATTATAGAAAACTCGGCTTTGCCGCAACTGATGCATCGTTTCAGCATCCTTGGCCATGAATGGGTAGGTTTTGCGTGGGGTGGGGGTTCGGGTTTCAATAGAAGGGGGCTCATCCTCATCTGGTATCACATAACTATCTTGCACAGGCCAAGAATTTGAATGCTTCTGCTGCTGCTGAATTTGGTCTTGATAGTTTAGATGCTTTTTTCTGAAACCAGGAAATATTGCTCCCAGAATTTCAGCACCACATGCCCCAGCATTGACCAAAAGCTTCCCAATCGATCCAAAGAAGCCTTCTTCTTGCTTCTCCTGCTCATCTTCAGTTGGAATCAAAGGTGGCCTGACTGATTTCAGAGGCTTCTGGTATGGACTTGGAGGAATGCTTGTCTTCATTGGGCCTTGGTCCTTCAAAAATGCAATATAAAAGGTAAACGAATGTTCTATGCTGTCATAGAAGATGCTACACGTCATGATCTATGATTCTCAAGGAAAAGCATTACATTGAACTTTTATCAAACTGTTGTCATACTGAAGTTGTTATGGCAGAAAGGTAGTACATAATTCCTAATCAAGGCAAGTGTAAAATAAGTCCTACTTTGAGGAAGTGATTCCCAGAAAAAGAAAATCCTCTTTTCATAAAGAATTTTCTTTCAAGTATCAACAATATTCCACTTTTCCTATTTACAAACCCAACAAAATGTGAGAGTAACTTCAAATAGTTCCTACAAGAAAGATGGACACAAATGACCTGCAGAACCAACATCTACCCCACAAAGTGTACATGTCAACAAAGTGAATAGAAGGCAAAACTCAGCACTCACATTTTGGGAAGAGACAATTGTACCAACTCTGCGTTGTAGCAATGCTAGCATGTAACCAAAGAAGCCAGCACCCACAAGCATTGCAATACCTGCAATGATGAAAATCAGTACCTATGTATTTTTCAATATTCACACCATCCAAAAGGAAATATTTGGGTAAATGAAGTTACCAAGGGGGAAACCACTTCCATACTGATAAGCACAGTCATCAAAATGGAGTTGGATCTCCCTGATTGCTTGATTTCCTCTGTCTATGACGAGTAAGGAGCAGCTGCTTCCAATGTAAACCACATCAAAGTCATCAGAAAACTTTGCATCCTCACTTGGTCCATCCACATGGCTTCCCCCACTTCCCCGTTTCCCTCCAGCAATTGTTGTAACCCCTGACAGTAGAAATTTGAATGACATCAAAATTAAACATCTAGCTACCAATTAGGGAAAAAATTATCATAACGGTGATGATGATTGGTACTACAATAACAAACTACTGTAGTGAAGACAGGGTCGGAATGAAACAACGAAGAAAAAGGAAACAAATCCACTTTGTAATGATATGCTGAACATGAATGAAAAAAACTTATGCTTAAACAAATTTAAAATTAGCAATTACCAGCATCACTTATCTTCCTGATTGCCATATTCATTGTGTCTGCAATATAAATGTTTCCACTGTCATCAACTGTAAGCCCCTTTGGGTGGTTCAATCTTGCCTCTCTGGTCCTCCCATCTACATGTCCAGAGTATCCTTCAGGGGATCCTGCAACCAGCTTTGGTCTGCTGTCTGCAGTGTTCCCATGAAATAGAGTGAAAGTATGAGAGATGCAAGCTCAAAAGAGTTGAATGCATCCATAACAATGATAAAGGAGTCCATTTTCGTGAGGGGAAGCTCTTCAAATCACTTTAAATTTTAGTAGTGTAATTTGTAGTACATAGTAGACTGAAGACATCGACACAATATAGCATGCATCCAACAAAGATCAAGGCTCTTTCCAGTTTAGGGAAGACGAGATCAATATAAAAGCTAGATGTTGGAATTTTGGGATTCAAAGCACAGTTACCAATAGTATTGCACCTGGAAACACAGCCATGAATAAAGAAGCCTTAAAATAGCAGCATTTTTTCTTTCTGCTAGAATCCTTTTTTGGATCCCATATCCCAAAACCCAAACATAATAAAAGAAATATCGCCTTTGAACTACATGCAAATGCTTGCCAATCAAGACAAACTGGCTCAAAGAGACACTAAAGCATATAAAAATCGTAAGAACTCGAGTCCAGTACTAACTTGGCCAAACAGCAGATTTTGCAAATCATACTTCATAAAGTGGAGAATTCTACTTGCAAGTTCAATCAAACTAACAAAGCAATTTCCCAATGCATTCCATAAAAGCCACTTACAGAGAGACAGAGCGGAAGAGATCTTATAAAGGTTACTATTAGCAGAATCCAAAATCAGAAGCTCCCCACTGGGCAACACCTCAACAGAGTAAGGCTCAATCCCAAGCTTGCTTCCATCAAACACTGTCTCCACATTAAACCCACTCTCATACTTCATCAACGGACGGCCAGAAATCGCTGCACACATAAATTTCGCAAATCCCCACCGTTTCAGAATAGAAGACCATAAACCCTCAAAAAACAACAGAGTATAAAAAGAAAATGCGGGTAGCATCAGAGATCTAGACCTGTTTTGGATGTTGCTCTGAGTGACCACAGCCGTTTCATGAAAGCAGAAGCAGCATTTGAAAAAACCCCACTGACAATCTCTGAAAATACCAACAAACAAAAAAAGTTTGGATTGAAAACACACCAAAGTTCCAAAACCAAAAGCAGATCATATAGCGGCTAAGCTCACAGTCATGTATACATAAATTCAAAAAACTCACTCACTTGCTGGAGCAGTAGGAGCAGCTGATGAGACGCCTCCAAAAATAACCAAAATGGCGAGACCAAGCACCAAGACATTCCGACCCATTACTCCTTTTCTCACAATGAAGCCCGGAACAGCACAGAACTGAAACATTCAAGCTGCCAGCATTGTAAGAAACCCTAAATCCTATCTGGGTTTTGCAAGAATGTGATGTGAGTGATATGAGCAAGGAGATGCTCTTCCTCAAATGGGTATTGGTTCTGTGTTTCGAACAAAACCAGTGTATTTGAGTGTAAAAGAAACTGCGTGTGAAAAGATGCAAGAGACAAAGATGAAAAAGAGAGAAAAAAGGCAAAGGGAAAAGAAATACGAAAAAGCAGAGCTGCAGAGGTAGAGAGAGGGTCACTCTCGCCTCAGTGTCAGTGGGGACTAAAGAGTGAACGGTGAGAGAGTGAGAAAGAATCATATGCTGCGGGGAGGATCGTGTCATGAAATTACTGGTTTTTATTTATTTATTAATAACAAAAAAGAAAAAACAAGAAAACCGACCATGCCCACATTATTCTCCACCTAAATTCTCTCCATGTTCCTTGTTTCTTTTTTAATATTTTTGGCTCAATGCAAGTTTCCATTTCCAACATGCTATTATCATTATTTGTTGTTACTTGATTTTATGACCGTTTGTTTATTGTTCTAAATGTTCTAATTAGAATTTGAAAATATTTTAGCACAAAAGAGAAGGGTTAATACTGTATAGTCCAGCTCAACTTTGTTTCAACAATTTGACCTTTACTAGTGAGAGTGTATTATCACCTACTCGTCTAAAGGTAAAACGGACAATTAGAGGAACCATTAGTGCATAACAAAAGATAAGAGCATCATTAACACTAGTCACTAACCCCACAGTTTTTTTTCTATGCATTGAGGTTCACGTATGATTGTTGATCGGCATCGACCAAGTGTCTAACTTTAATAACATAAACAAGAATCAATTGTGATGAAAATTCACTAATAAGAAAAATATCTCAAAATATTATTCATCAACGTCAAAGATTTACCGAATATTGTATGCATCTTTAAAAATGAGATCCCGTAGTAAAATTTAAAACTCTTATATTAAAACAAATGAGCTAAATTAAAAACAGGAAGCACACAACCGTGATTGACTAAGAAAACATAAATGACGACAATGTTTTCTTTCAAGTTTACACAAAGATAACAAAAAGATGAAAGTTCTAACTCAAATTTCCATATCACTTTAGAAACTCCTCACAACAAATTTTTAGCACAATACTTCATGTTGAAGTGTAATTTTCCTTTCTTGCTAAATTTTGAAGCAACTTATTTTCTTTAACTTTACTTACATAAGTGATCCTCATCGTGTTCCCATTTTTCTCATATCATCATGCTAATAATCATAGCGGTTTGTTTTTAAACCAAGGCAAAAAAAGCTGTGTTTAACTATATGAAATTTTTTTTTTTAAAAAGGTATAATATGTATATTTTTTATTTTCTCTTACAAGCATCTTTACATAATGTTTCTTGGGGAGGCGATGCCCCCAAATATCATGCTGCCTTGTTTTTAAATTTCTTTTAATTATATTTTATTTATTTTTCTAAAATATTTTTGTTGTATATTAATAGTTACGAACCAATCACAAACCATGAGGCCAAAACTCAAATCGTATTGGCCCAGACACTAACCATGAGACTGGGCCCAACCCTGTCAGATTGGCAAATGGCAACCCCTAGCTACCCAGGCCGTTGACCAAAGAAAACACCTACCCAGGCCGTTGACTAAAGGTTGGGTTGGACAGTTGGATGGAGCGAAGGAAAACTTGTGTATCTCTGCAATCAGGTGTCACATTATGTGAGAGAAGATAAATTATTGGATACCACTGCCGACGAAGTCACCCATCCGATGACACACACAAAATAGCGGGCGTGATTTCTGTATTGTAGTGCAACTGGACTCATAAATAATAAATACGGCAGACACAATAACTCTCACTTTAAAAGAAGACCCCATTATAATAGATCTCCCAAAAAAATAAATTAAGCCGACCCCAATATTAATTTCTGGTTATCTCATTATATACACATATCAAACTGTTATTGACAAAGAATATAATAGCGGTCAATTGATCCCTGCAAGCCCGTAATTCATCATTAGAGGTGAAGATGTTAACCTCTGCAAATTGCCACCAACATAGAAGGCAGATTACCTTATTTCCATTTTCAACATTTAAGTAAATGTCTTTGTCCTTTTACTTTCATTTATTTTTATATTACTCCATTTACTTAAGTTTACAATGTAAATAAGAAAGTATTCCCCATTTGGATTCAAATAAAAATACTAGAAAATCAAATTCCCACCAAATTAAAATATGAAAAATTGGTTTTAGTGCAAAATAAGATTTAGGCTAAAAATGATGGCTTATTAAGTCAATATATACTTCATACTAAAATGCCATAAAATCAAGTTTTCTTATTTGATGTGTAAGGAATAAAAGCCGCCAAAAATTATCTTGAGAAAATGATTATTCAAAAAAACCATTTTTCAAACTTGGCCAATATTTTTACATAAAATAATTTTTCATATATGATATGAATGCATGAAGGGACCTGGTAAAAAGCCTTAGATGTTCAATCCATAAAGAGTTTTACAAGAATAACTCAACTCTTACGTATTGAAGAAATATTTGATTGAATAAGCTCCCCCTAAGACAGTACTCATAAAGGTCCAAAGTTTGAGAGCTAGAACCCAAAAGAATTGCAAATAAAGCCCAAAATAAAAACGACAACAGACCTAAAAAATGATGTAAATGCCCTAAAATGAGCTGGATTGGGCTAATATATGACAGTTCTTACATCGAATACAACAAGACACCTTGGGAGGCAAAGAGGATTATGCTAATTTTTTTGGTTTATTATCACATTCTTAGAGATATTTCTGGTGTTTTGCAATGTACGTCTATTTTTTGAAGTTGATGCAGTTCTCTTTGATAATGAACATGAGTATTTTGCATGGTTTTATCTATTAACTATGAATTAGAATATTATCATTTCATTTCGATGGGTCTATTTTGTGTAGAAATTTTTTTAACCTTTTACACGTTAACCCCCGGAATTAAATTTTTTGGATCCGCCACTGCATAGCATAATGATGATTCAATGCTTGGAAGGAGCCAGTCTTCTGTGCAATTGACAGTTAACCAGCTTGCTCGCGCGCATTTTTTCTACTTTCAAGACTTCATTTTAATTAGTGTTTTTTTTTTTTAGTTTATTTAAGTTTAGATTTTAATTCGTTTATTTCATATTATGCTAAGCTCATACCATCAGTTATATGTTTCACCAAAATAAATAAAGATGCTTAAAGTATGTTCTGCTAAAATTTCTGTGTCTCAAATGTGATACAGTAATTTATTAGGAAGAAAATAAAGATGTTGGTATCCCAATTGGAAGTGACATAAATTTATGACGAGAATGTAGCAATTGAAACAAATGAAGAATGAGGGTCAAAACTATTCTTTTGAATGAAGAATAGAAAATGATTGAATCTAGAATCATAGATACTTGGCCAACCAAGGTAGCTCCTTGCTGTCCTTGAGTGCAAATGCGACATCGTCGCTGAAAGACAGACATAAAATCATATGAGGTCACAGAATAGTCCAAGGTTTTCTTCTGATGGTAATGCAGTTGCATGAAAGGGTGAACCATCAAAGCCAAAGTTCAAAGTAGCTGGATTACACAGAATTCTAATAGGTATCAGAAGTTTTGGGAGAGGGATGATGTAAAGAGCTGGACAGAAAACTAACCTCGGAAAATTGAGCTGCAACTTCTGCAACCTATGCTTTGCTCCCGATTCACATAAAACAATTCTGCACTCCCCAAGCTTACAACTGCCAAAAATGTACAATTCAGATATTAAATAATCCATGCTCATATAAAGTTAGTATCAACTCCAGAAATTAACCTCTAATCGTTCTCACTAACTATTCTCCAGAAAGGCAATTGCAGACACAAATAACAGCGCTCGAAAATGGACATCATAAGCCATTTAAAAATGCAACCTGACATCCGCATCAAAGAAAACTTCAAATAGAGGGGACCATCACCTAAAATAGTATGTGCAAAGTACAAAAGAAATGAAAGCAGTCATTTTATTTAACACTCAATATTTTCTTAGTCAAAAGCCAAAACTAGTGCCGCTCTTCAGGTTCATAACACTCCCATTTGACAAGACAACAAGGACCAGAGGAGATCAATGGACTATGTTTCTACACATGTATATAGCAAGATATTAGTATCAACGCATGTCTTACCCAATTTTTAAGAGCATGTCATGTCCGGGAAATGCTTCTCCGTTACTTGTACAGAGGCATGAGACTGTCATTGCCAACTGCAAGGAAAAACATAAATTCAATGAAAACACTATTACATATCAATTAATCGTAAAATTCCAGCGCTAGAAATCTACAGTGAAGGCATCAAAGAAACTGGTGAACCAAAATAAAAATAATCTGGTTTGTAGTTGAGATGCGGTATAGCAGTCAGGAACAATAAGTATTCTTTTAGTCAGTATTTCAATGCAAGCCTGCGGGCCAAAAATAATCACTTCCAGTGTGAAATACTATTATTTTAAACCGAAGTTACTCTGAATGTACGATACAAAAAGATTAAACGCACACATCGTTCAGGAAAAAGCTTGAGAAGTTCACCTTTTCGAAAGTAGTTTCCCCCATTCCTGTTTTGTAGAGTTCATACACCATGGCAGTCAAAAATATTTTACTCAACCTGGAAGAAGTTTTCATCACCTGCCAGGAAAAAACAAAGAAAATAATTAGCATTAATATCTCTGAAGAAGGTAGAGAGAATTTTTATTTAATTTTTGTTTGTTCTTCCAGATACAACATAGATAAACAAAACTTCCTTTCAACCCAACAACAATTTATGCAGCTAAAGTTGTATGGAGTTGAATGCTACTTGTGCAGAAATTCACTACTTTAAACCAGCATCATATAATTTGGGTCCTGAAAGCCATTTTTTCCCAGGCTACTCCTTTTAAGAATGGCACTTATAAGATTTAGCAAACTCCAACTGACACCATTTTCATCTTTGTTACTCGACCATAAAACTATGTAGCTATCTGGATCTCATGTATTTCATATTAGGAATGCATATTAATGTAGCAATCACTGCGTCATATGCCTCACTCAAGAGTATTGATTACCTCTTCTAAGATGTAACATACCATTTAAATAAAAGAAGTTTCACCAACAGAAATCATTTTTTATCATGACTGTAAGATATAATCTGACTCACTTGAATATGAGGTGCCTGGAACATTTCTTGTATGGCTGCTTCAACCTCTGCCATTCCAACAAGTGATTTTCCTGCAAAGTGGGTACCTATAAATCCTGTAAGTGACAAGAATTAAAGCTTCAAAGCAAGATAATAACGCTTCTAAACAAAGCAAGCACAGAGTTTACACTACATGAGATGTTGGTGCTTAATATTACCAATGTAGTAACAGAGTATTTCTTTTGAAACTTCAGGATACGGGAAAGAAGAGAAGTTGACAATTCTAATTCCTTGGTTGACCAAAAAAGAATACTGGTTTAAAGGCTGCTTAATTTTCATTTTTTCAAATAAAAGAAAATGAAACAAAATCAATACCAAAAACAGAACAAAAAACAAAACATGTATTATTTGGTATTTAAACCAGATCTTCCATGACACAAACTCTCATTATGGGACCAGTTGATTCTTTGCCAATGAAAGGCCATGTTTTTTTTTTCTGACAAAAGTGATATTCTAAACTACTCTAATGATGCTTATGTTGCTAGATTGTGATTTTGTATAACACAATCAGACAAGAACCAACCTAATAAATGGCCTAAATTCAGAGTCTTGCAACATAAGCATTTTATGTTGCCAGATTGTCTGGCAAGAGAACATTTCTCTACGAAATATAGTTTAAAGCTAGCTTTGACAGAACGCATTCTGGATTTTTCAAGTAATCCTAAAATGTAAAATGTTTCACTACCATAAAACTGAAAACAAAAGCAAAAAAACAAAAGTTACAAACTAGAATCAATATGATGTTAAATAACAAATCAAAATAATGCATCAATAGTCTAGACCATGATGTTAAATAAAGATGCAACTGGGCAAGTTGGCACCACATCGGAACGAAGTGTCAATATTCTGAGGAAGTCCCAATGGAGCCATGTCAGAATTCCCTTGAGAAGGAGCTTGTATATTTATAAAACCAAATTATTCGAACCTCAATATCAAGTGATGTTCATGGAAGGTTAACTTATATACTCTATGTTCTGTTGATGTGGTCAGTGGATACTAGAAGCCAAGATTAGTCATTAATCTGAACTAAATTAAAGCAATCAATTGTAAGAAATAGCTAAAAAGTGTGAAATATGACTAACAGAAAACATTTTTCCCACAGGTGCATGACCATTGACAGAAATAAAACCAAACAAAAATATTTCTGTCTACTAGATAATTCCAGCAATTGAAACTTACGGTGATACAGTTTCAATGAAGTGGAAGGAGAATAGGACAGATTACCAAAACATTAACTAAATAAGGATTGTTCAAATCAAGTTTCCAACTTTAAAGGGGTTGTGGTTGAAGTCTATACCTTGAGAAGCATTATTAGAATTTGAGATTAGCTTCTTAAGTCGATAATCTGTGATTTCTGCTGCACGCCTGCATATCTCCAATGCACGACGGGCATCTCCTGAAATAGCCGCTACCTGAATATATGTTCAAATACTATCAGAGATGGAGTTTCCAATGCGCTCATCCACTATGGCCAACTAATAACTATTAGAAAAGAGACAAAAGAAAATCAATTTTATGATGAAACAGTTAACATGCAGCTAACCTTTCTTGAAGCATATTCTATAGCTTGTTCTTTAAAGGCATTAATTCCTTTAAGACGACTAGAAACTATCTCTTGAAGCTGTTGGTAATTATAGGGGCCAAAGCAAAGCCTTTCGATTCCCATACGACTTGAAATACGAGGAAGCAACTTCTCAGGAAGATCCATGGTATTTGCTATGCCTGAACATGTATATCATTACAAACAGTTAATGATGCAATCATTAACAATCTCATAGTCATCATCATTGTTTTTTCTATTTCGTTATGAGATAAAAGAATACAAAAATCGTTCGACGAGGATGCCTACTGAAAATACATAAAAGCATACCTATTACAACTAACTTTGAGTGTGGCTTAGTAGGCCAGTCAAGAATGTTGTATAGAACCTGAAACCAAAAAAGCACTACATGTATGTAATTTTGACTATTTCAAGATCATGGGTAGTAACAACTATATTATAAATAACGCAAAACTGGAATAGTTATTAAAAAATAGTCACATCATAAAATGCAGAAGGTACCAACTGATATAAGAAAAAATGGTTACCGACTGGTTTCTGGTCAGAAGAAGATCAAGTTCATCAATGAGAAGAATGCAAGGCTTGTCATCCTCTTTGCCAATTTTCTTTCCTTCAGAAAATCGTTCATTTAGCAAGTGGAGAGCCTTCTTCCAACTAACTCTGTGCCCACTTAATGCTTCATATATAACCTGTGCAAACACGTGTGTTACAAGGCAGCAATGCATACCATCATGATAAGCATAGAACATCAAATATAAATATTTGTTTACCCTATAAATATTCTCTGGTGATGCCAACTTTAGACCATTTATCTCCACAAAAGAGTAGGGTCTTATACTTCCTGCATCAACTTCAGTTCTTAGATTCCTCATTACTGCTAGTACACTCATTGTCTGCAGTTACACAGATATTACAAAAGGAATAAATAAAACTCATTTTATCCATGAAAAGTACATAAATGAAATTTACAGCCTATCTGAAACAATGTAGCTACCTATTTATAAACACAACCACAGACCGCACCTTGCCAGTTCCAGGAACACCATTAATGTACAGGCAACGTCCCAGACATTTATCATCAGAGATGGCATCTTTGATAAATGCAGTTATCTCCAACATTTCTCTGCACACAAGCAGGTCTCCATGATTACAATGTTAAAGTAACGCAGATCAAGAAAACCTTTCATGAACTGATTCTCACATACTTATCCCTGCAAGGTAAAGACTTAGGCAATGATGCCAACAGAAGTGCTGCCTTTGCTCTTTCAAGATCAGTCTGCTTGTGGCATCTTACATGCTCTGGGATTTTCTTAACTCCTATCTTCTGAAGTCCAAAGAACTGCCCCTTCTGTGAATTCTGTAAATACAGAATTGACTAGTTCAATTTGGGAAAGTAAACAAACAAAAGCCACAAGTATAAGATAGAATTAGAAGATAGTGTCCATACTGCAGCCAACTCATGAGCTCTAGATGGTTTGGCTAGTATATTTTTTATGCTCTCCTCATCATAGTCCATTTCTTCTTCTGTATCAGAGTCTGGGTCTTTGCTAAGTTTCCAATCTTCATCACTTTCAGCTCCATCATCATCCTACCAAATAGTTAAAACCCCATAAATTCAACTCAATTTAATCCATTTGAAATTTTTGAAGAATTTTCAAATGCTGAGTCTCATTTCCTGAAACGCTTACCTCTTCACCATTATCAATTTCAGCAAGACGCTTGAAACTGTGCCAATGAATATCATATTCATATTCACACAAATAAACATCATCCCCTTCATTCGCTTTGGCATATTCTTTGGGATTCATGACAAAACAATGTCGAAGAATAGACTCCATCTGTAAATATATGAAATATTACCGTTATGAACTGAAGGATGGCAAGATATACCTCTTTTCACCATAATATCTGATCCAAAACTGAGAGAATATTAAGCAGTAGAACAAGAGTTGAAAAGTATTTAACTACATTAGTGACTAGGTATATAAAAAGATGGACCATATTAGCTTAAAGCTAAAATTTTGTGAAAATCCTCAACCACATCCAAAGTCAAAACTGAACCTAAAGTCATACAGAATAAGAGGATCACTTCAAACAAAAGAAAACAAAGGGTGGAGAATAGAAAAAATAATCCCTTACAAACTGGATTACATTTAATGTAATTTTCCCTAAAGAGACTACCTGTTTTTCTTTTCCTTGTTTCTTTCTTTTTCTTTTTGCCTTGTTTTTAGCAAAGCACGAATCATGGATTCTGAAACAGAGTTTGGTAGGCTGAAAAACCCTTGTCAAAGGCCAAATGGTTTATAGATTCCTCACATTGAATGCTTGAAATGATTGGCAGCAATCACATGAACTTAAGGTGAATAACTTCACTTATTTTGCTGGAAATATGGCCAGAAAATGGTAAATTCATGACAAGCAATTTTGGTGTAAGAGGAAGTTTATATTTATTTGTAAAATGACAATAAGCATTCCCCTACAGGGTGTTATTCCTTGAAATTAGAACAAAGTTAAAAGGCACAAAAAGTATCCAAATGCGAAGAACCTAGTGCAGAAACATACGAGGCAGTTTACCAAATAGTTACCAGTCAAAGTCATTATTTTTTATTTATTTATCATATCAAGTTTTTAAATTGCAATCAGTTCGGTAAACTTCCAGATCCCTACTAAAAGATGCACCTATTGCCTAAAGTTCAAACTTTCTAAAGTTTTTCTAAGCTCTCTCAATACACAAATGCAAACCAATGCAGACTAGCCTTTCCCTCCCATAAAAGCCTAAATAAGAATCCCACCTTTAGCATGTCCCTCCAGTTTTCAATATCTTTTGGGCAGGAAAGAAAAACTACTAATTTACCAGCCTTTCAATTTGAAGGAAGTCCAACCTTCGCACAAAAACCAACTCAGGCCAACATCATACAGTCAAGTTTTTCTCTAAGCTCCTCATAGTGTCAAGATCACTCCTATAATAGAAATTAAAAGTTACATCTTAAACTAGAAACGATGTTGCTTGCTATAGGGTCCTCACACTCTTTTATAAATTTTTGCGACTTATTGACCGTGATCCTATAAACTTAATCAGCATAATTCTTTAAACTTAAATCAGCAGGATCTTATCATCTGAATCCGCATGTTAAATCCTTAATCCAAAAGTATTGCTTCATCGAAGATCAACTCTAACTTTCTTCAAGAGCAATAAGGTACTAAAAGCAAGTGAAACCTTCAATTGTCACCGACAGACCTCACCTACCAATGAAAGTGATCAAAATTGCACAACCTGGCCCCATTTGAAATGCAAGCTTTCCACACTCAAAAGGGGAAAAAATTACTAAACTTCAGAAAGTAATGTTAAGACCAATGCTGCATCATTCAACTTATAATTCAACTCCTTTGAAACTAAGAATTAATCCTAAGTTATTGGGGTTGGCTAAATATGTTTTTGTTAACTTCATTTTGCTTCTTTTTTTACCCTTATGCTAAAAATATGCCATGAATGTTTTTGGCTTGGTTGCTCTAATTAACAATTGCAAGGGTTCACTACATTTTTTTAGAAGAATTGCAAGGATCCTTTACTAGAAAATACAAAACGAACAATTGAATAAAACAAGTAGGATGTCTCGCTATTTCTTCATGTGATTCTGATTTCTTTCATGCGGAACAAATTTATTCAAACAGAAAGGGAACATTTCTATGGGATAAAGCAACCACAGCTATATAACCATTTATTCTTCTAGTAGAAAAATAATCAAGACTAGATGTCATCTATCACCTCAATGTCAGCAAAATCATTGGTGCGATAAATTTCTCGCCTCAAATTATGAGGTTGTCTTCCAGCCACAGTCTCTTCCGGGATTATATACCAACGTACCCGACACCAATAGATACCATCTACTTCTTTCCATATACTACACAAATTCAAAAGCACAAACCAAGGCCACATACATTACGACCAAAACAACAGCACACACTTGCACCATTCGCAAAATTAAACCAAATTAAACATCTACCTTTCAATGTGGGCAGCCCATAAATCGCTCGAGAGAAGCTTCTCCCTCAACGTTCTAACCCTTTTCTTCCCTTCTGGTGGTGTCGGAAGCTTGACTTCCCTTCCCAATTTGCGAGCATCACAAAACCCACATATCCAATCTCCTTCAGGAACCTCCTTCAATGGAGGTTTCAAGCATTTCAAATGGAACCCACCTAAACAATCATCACACTCGATCATTACAGATTTCCCAGACTTAAAGCACACCCTACATTCATCCACTTCAACCAATTCGTCATCCGAGCTTGCATCCTCTCTCCTCCTCACATAAACATTATCCCCGACCTCAAATTCACCCCCATCATACACAACCTTCTTATAATAAACCCGTCTCTTTGATACTGCCTTGTTCTTCTCAAAGTTGACATTTTTCGAGGCCCTCGAGCGTGTAACTACCTTGCTCTCCTCGTCCCTCTTCCTCTTCTTAGTCTCAGATTGCCCTGGCGTCTCTGGAGAGAATGCAACTTCAACCTCAGTCAAATTTCCCTCCTCTTTACGCTTCGATTTCTTGCCCTTCCCAGCAGATTTTGGGGTTTTTGGAATTTCCCCAATTTCCCCCTTTCTTCGTGTTTTGGGCAGTGTTTTTAAAGGCATGCCTTCGCGCGCGTCCGCGAGCGCATCGGAGCGAGGTGGCAGGAAATCGCCAGAGGCAGTCGGCTGTTTCACGAGTTGCACTTTTAGCGCGGGGAAGGCGTAAGGAGGTATTGCAAGGCGTGGCCAGGCGGAGCGAGGCGGGCAGATCTGGACACTTCTGAACCTGAAGAAATTTTGCGAGTATGCAAATTGGCTGCGACTCTGCGAGGAAGACGACTCGAGTGTTTTCTTTTTAGGGTTATTGTAATGGAACGATGTCGTTTCGATTGCAGTGTTTAAAAAAAATTCTAAATGAAACGACGTCGTTTCACTTGGAGTGTTTTGATTAAAAAAAACGCAAGTTTCTGTTTTGTTTTTTATTACCTTTATTGTAATAAACTTAAGGCAAGAAGAATTAATATCTTTATTGCCTTTGAAAATTGCATAATGCTATTTGGATACACAATATTGACACACTTAGTTGACACCCGCTGATGTGTCAAAATGTATCATTCGCTGAACAGAAAACGAGGAGAAAAGAAGAGCAAATTATACATTGACACATAAGCGGGTCTCATTAAGTGTGTCAATGTTGTGTGTCCAAATAGCATTACTCTTTTTTCAATCCCCCTGTCGTCTCTCTCTATTCTCCACACCTCTCCATTTTAAAACCACCCTTAAAAATGAAAAGACTAAAATACTCTTAATCATGGATGAAAAATTGGATGATATTAAAGTCATATAACAAATTATTGATTTTGAAAAATTAAGATGACATTTCTCTTATTTTTTTTTTTTAAAGTGACAAATTGAAACTAAGATATAAGTTCAGATGACATTTCTACAAATATCCCAATAATCAATAATTATCAACTAGTGATGTGGGGGTCAATGTGTGGAAGGGTGTAAAGTCAAACGCAATGTTCCCTACCTGTCTTTTTCAGTATTATTATCTTGGCCAATCTTGGACATTACCAAGTTTCAGTATTATTTTTAATTCTTAATCCGCCATTGAAAAAATAAGTTGACTGCTACATAATGCCACACCGACAAGAAAGAAACTAATAAACTAGCAAGGCCATTATTTGTGAATTATTTTTTCGACATTGACCTTGCAAATAATGCATCCTGAGTGTTTACATTTAGAGATGGTGCATTTACACAATTTACCCGCATTTCATAAAATCTAGACCATCTAAATAATCCAATGCTTATAATGCCACATCACCTACAATAAATTCGTTTCCTTTTTATTAAACTAACGCCGTTATACCTGGTCTTCCTCTCTCCTCTCAACTCCCGCACTCATCTTCTCTCTCATGTCTTCTACACCCCAATTTTTTTTTGTTGACAATACTTTTCTCATATATTCAGTATGAACGAATTTTGGTTAGCAACACTAGCAGAACTACAATCAGGGCTATGGTGGGCTGTGGCCTAGGCAAGCTTTGAACAAAATAAATAAATAAACCTATATCTATATGGCCCTCCAAGTCTATTGCCTTTTGCTTTGAGCGAATCCTCACCTCCTAATCGCTTAGCAGCCTTATTTGTTTGTATATATTTTTTTCTTCTGTAAAGTGTGCTGCTTTTTGGTTTTTGGTTTTAATTGGGCAAAGGCTATCCTTTTTTCACCAAATAAAAAATAAAAAATAAAGCTCCTTAACATTAGACTCAATAAAATCCCTCGCAAGCCCTTTAACCCACAATTACAGACGCAGTAAGTAGCAGGAAGAGACTTTCAAAAATGGAATAGTATGTTAACCTAATTATATTCTTCTTGTGTTTACAACTAACATATATGTGAAACTTAATTATTTATTTTCAATAACAAAAAATTCAATTCTCTCAATGATCGCAGGACACAACTTGAATAGATACACTTTGCATTATATTTGTTGACCATACGTACATTCATTTGGATAGTATGTGTGTTTTGATTATATTTAATATGTATTTGTCTTACAATAAAGTTTAATGAAAATTAGTCAATGGAAAAAAATGATTAGAGTTTAAGCTAAAAAATTTAACTAGCCCACCCATCGAAAAATTCCTAGTTCCGTCCTTGGTTAGTAATCCCTTTTTTTCCCATTAGTACATCATTTGTGAATTGTGAAAAAAAAGCCTTTAATAGCTACAATATACATCATCGATTTCTAAAGGAGGCAAAGGTGAAGCTTGAATTTGCTGCTCCTGCAGAAGCCGGAGAGAAGAATTATATCCTTTATTTCATATTTGAGATGTGATTCGGAATATGATTTCACTGTTGATGTTAAAGATGCAGCATGCCCTGATGAGGACCGTGGGAGAGAACGAGAGAGATGTTTATTCTTTTGAATGTTTTCAATCCCCGCAGTTTCTAGAATTATATGTTCCCTCTTATGTAATACAGTACAGTAATGGCTGATGATGATTTACATGTTTCAAAGATATTGGAATGGCTTTCAAATTAAAAAATCTTTTAAGAAATTTGGCTTTAAAAGTCATGAAGAAATTGAATGTTGCAAATTTGCTCCAATCGATCGCTTTCAAATTCCAAATACACTACAGCAATTGATTGTCAATCTGTAGTCATGAACCGAAATTGATAAGGAAATTACCAAAATGATTGCTATTCTGATTGAGGAATTTGGTCGTTTAATTTTCTTTAATGGAAGGTTTACAATACTCATCTTCAATGACTATACATTAAACTAGAAGAAGAAGCAAAAAAAAAAAACAGCCAGATTACAAAGACACATAGGAAGAACAGAGAGAGAGAGAGAGAGAGAGAGGAGTTGAGAGGGGAGAGGGGAGAGGAAGATAGAGGTAATGGCATCAGTTTTATAAAAAAGGAAACAAAATTTATTATAGGCAATGTGGCATACTCTCATAAGAATTGGATTAATTAAATTTAAGATGAAAGAATATTTGGGGTGTTTTCTTGGAATTAGGTCAAGCCAAAGCATGACATTTTCCTGTCTTAGAGAAAGTATGTGTTGGATTTGTTAACTGAAACTAATGCTTGATTGCAAGCATGCATGTTCATACTCCTATTTTGCAGAATCGCAGGCATTTACCCAGTCGAGCATATCAAAGAATTGAGGGGTGATTAATTTACTTTTCTCATAGTCAATGATGGTATGTCAATTTATGCATTTACCTGATGTATGCATAAAATATAATGCATGATCAACTTATGAAATCATAGACAAACCAAGAGAATAAGAGGAATAACGTGAACCCTGACGAATATGTTTCAGGGTCCGCAATTCAGGTTTGTTGCCCATGTCAAAATTTGTCGCAAATAATTACGCGAGGGTAACTTTTTCCTACATATGTTTGAAAATATTTTATATTAGCTAGATATCCAAGATATGGCTGTGTAAAAGGAAATGATCTTGGAACACATTCCTGTGAGTTTTAAGTTGTCATCTGGAGATGTTTTTCCTTCATTTATCATCCCTAACCTTTGACAAAATTTTCTCATCTTGGATCATCAAAATCATCCAAAGGTTTAAGAATACTACGTCAGCTGAGTCTGGTTCGGGGTCCTGAACAATGCCTGTGACTTAAGTCCTATATGCTCAATCAATTTGTAGGATTCAAAATTTTTTGAAGGTCCACTCAATTATTTGGGGTATTAAAATGGTAATTACCAAATATTATATGTCAAGTTGATCAAAATGGAATATATGATATGATCACGGTTCCTTAAGGATTATTCTAATGACTAAAACACAATCTCAATGGGAGAAAAACGGCATAACATTAAAACTCAATGCTAGTAACAAGTATTATTCTCATGCACTTCAAGTCATTTTGGTCAAGATACCAGAAGCACATGATTAATTCGAAATTCATGCAACCATATGGTAAATCAAAGCAACTATGTACATGAAATCTTAATATTTTTCATTCATTAAAGAAAAAACCAAATGACCAGTACAGTACTTACAAGAAAATGCAGGAGGGGTTCTAATTGACCCAAATTATTGATTATAAATACACTTGTTCAACAACGGAAACAATGCCAGAAAGAATTATCCAACATCAAGACGAAGTAGTAATTCAAACTTATTCAACTCATTGGTGAGCGTATGTGTTGCGTAGATTTAGCTCCACCAAAATGGATTAAGCTGCATCCTCAACTTGTGATACTCGCAAGTGCACGAACCGTTGGTAGTATAGCATATGTAAGTGCGAGGTCGATTCCACAGGGATTGGTGATTGAATGATCCAATTTAGTTTCCCTACACAAAATAGAAACAAAAACAAAGAACATAAAACAAGGAAGAAAGAAATAAGTAACTCAAGCAAATAAGTTCCCAAGTTCAATTTAGATTAATGGATTGATTCTAGCTAAAGTATGATTAAGCCATGGTGTGTGGTCATAACCTTGTGTTCCTAATTCCCTAATTTGATCATTTGTTGTCTAACCTAAAATTAAGCATTAGGAACCCATTAAACATAGAAGAACAATTTAAACAACCAAGCATGTATCTAATCCCTGTTGTCGAATGTCCATACATACTCTTCCTATTCATAGTTCAATTCGAATTAAAGCATGGTGTATACTCTCAATTCAAACCAAGATAGCTAACATGCAAGCCTAAATGGTGATCAATCATTCAAACTAGCATATTAAATTATAAGCATAATGAATAAGAACAAAAATCATAATTGAAACTTGGAAACGAATCAAACTTGAAACTAAAGAAAAGAATTTACATAACAAGAAAAATAAATTACAACTAAGAAAACATTAAAGAAAGCTAGAATTGAGAACTAGAAAGCAAAACTAAGAGAATTTGAGGGAGAGAAGGGAAAGGAGCTCTAGAGAAGTGTTTGAGAGCTCCCCACCTTGGGGTGTGTTTTGAAGCTTGAAGGCTTCTCTATTTATAGGGCTAAGAGGGAGGAACAACATAATGAAATCCAACACCACCATTCCTCTTTTAATACAACCCATAACTCACACTTCATCTGGTCTATGTTAGTTTGGTTGGAATCAATCTCATCCCATACTTCTTATGCTGCACCTCAAGCTTTCTTCACATGGGATCAAAGGTGATCAATTGTGGCTGCCTTTTGCTGCCAACCCATGTGGTCTTCTT
>NW_018921537.1:99640-139348 GCF_002207925.1 Prunus avium
ATGCCAGTCCAAAGTCTGAATCTTCTTCAAGCCAGATGCCCAGTCAACAATTTAGTCAGAAGCCTAAGCCTAGATGGTCCGATTATGTGCCTGATAGTCAAGATCCTTATGATCTCTCTGAAGATTGAAGCCTTCCAAGTCAAAGATGCCTCTGCCAAAGTTAAAGTAGCCGAAAGCAGAGTTAAAGTCCTTTCACCCATGTGAAAGTAGATGCCTTTCTGTTTCTCCAGAGTTAAAGCAAAGATGCCCATGCCTTTCAATTCAAAGATGTGCCCTTCAATTCAAAGATGCCCTGACAAGTTAAAGGTTTTTCAAAGATGCCCATGCCTTTCAATTCAAAGATGTGCCCTTCAATTCAAAGATGCCCTGACAAGTTAAAGGTTTTTCAAAGATGCCCATGCCTTTCAATTCAAAGATGTGCCCTTCAATTCAAAGATGCCCTGACAAGTTAAAGGTTTTTCAAAGATGCCCATGCCTTTCAATTCAAAGATGTGCCCTTCAATTCAAAGATGCCCTGACAAGTTAAAGGTTTTTCAAAGATGCCCATGCCTTTCAATTCAAAGATGTGCCCTTCAATTCAAAGATGCCCTGACAAGTTAAAGGTTTTTCAAAGATGCCCATGCCTTTCAATTCAAAGATGTGCCCTTCAATTCAAAGATGCCCTGACAAGTTAAAGGTTTTTCAAAGATGCCCATGCCTTTCAATTCAAAGATGTGCCCTTCAATTCAAAGATGCCCTGACAAGTTAAAGGTTTTTTTTCAAAGATGCCCATGCCTTTCAATTCAAAGATGCCCATGCCCTTCAATTCAAAGTAGCCGAAAGCAAAGATGCCCTGACAAAGTTTAAAGTTAAATGTTTTTCACTTCAGTCAAAGTAGAAGTTAATTCAAAAGTTATTTTGTCCTCTTTTGTATGCCAAGACTTTAAATAGAAGCCTTCCGTCAGTTGTATCTCCAAGCTTTGTTCAATAAGCATTGTAAGTTTCTTCAGTTTTCAAAGTTCTCTCAGAGTTTGTAGACCTGAGACAACTACAATAGTTGTGAGTGAGAGTGGAGTGTGAGTGTCCTGCGTGACATTGCTTGCTTTCATTGAACTAAGATTTCTGTAAGTTCTTACTTTGTTTTCAAAGCTTTCACAGTTAATAATATTTTCAATTAATATTATTTCCTGTGTTTATTTCATAGTCCTTCAAATTCTAATTTATGTTAATTCAATTATTTTCATTAATTTATATTCTCATTTTAATTAAATTAAGTGCTCTTATAATTTTTTATTTTTTTTTGTATAACTTATTCACCTACGTTAATTTTCTTTTGAGTTTATGATTAATTTATTAGTTTCAATTTGCATCCATTCAATAATTTAATTTATTCATTATTTCTCTATTTTTTATTTGTTAGTTGCCCAAGTCATCTACCAAGTCAATTATTTAGTCATCCCCTCTATCATCTACCGTAATTAACTAATTCCCTTCTTCTTCCAAGTCTTCACTCCATTAAATACACATGCAAAGTTTTCATACACATGCAAAGTCCTCAAGTCATTAAATACACATAAGCCAAATCCAACTCTAAGTCTTCCGTCTATTACTAGTTAAAAATCCTTTTTAGTCTAGTTCTTCTAGATTATAGGTTCTAATCCCCTTCTGGTATATATATATATATATCCAGCTGACGTCATCGAGTGCTTTTAATGTTGGCTGTTGGATATGCATTTGCACGAGATGATTCATGCTCTTGTCCACACTTAATAATTTATCATCTTTAAAAGCACATGTATGGGGTCCACATAAAATTTGGCCTAAGCTGAAGCTGGGCTACATGTGGCCCGGTTTGAGGGCTAAAGGGCCAAATGTGGCCCTCTAATTTTTGCCAAAATTTTGTTTAGCCCATAGCTGGAGATGGGTTTTGCATTATTTTAGAGCTATATTTGGGATATAGCCCATGACTAAAGATGGCCTAAAGGCCAAATTTGGTCTCTTTTTTTTTTTGTCGATGGCTTAAGATTGACAAGAATATGAAAGTTCATAATGGGACAAGTATTTCCCTTCTCGAAGCATATTGTCTTCCCAAATCCCCATGTATAACAGTTTTCTTGGACCACCTGACCTGACCGACACCATTAATTGTGAAGATTGGGTTTAGTGATTTAAATAGCGGATACCTTCAGGATACAGGCTGTGTTGTCCTGTTCCTGTCTTGAGAGCTTGTCACTATTTGAGAGAACCTATCTATTTCTTATTTTTCGGTCGGAACCTATCTATTTCTTATGACAATAATATTATCTTGAATTGAATTGAATTGCATTTCCTTGACTTACTGCAAAGGAAAAGCTTGGCAGGTAACACTCACAGAACAATATAAAGTGAAACTGAAGATGATCAAGTAAACAATTAGCATTGAGGATGTATTATATCATTATGGATCGAACTGAGATTTATCTATTGTGACAAAAACATTGTATCTATACAAGTTAAATGGTGCCCCCCAAACGGTAAAAAACAGCCATTATCGCCATCTGTAAATATCCAATAACTCTTACTGGGCACCGATAAATACATATTCGATGTCACCATGTACAAAACAAGAATGGTCAAGTCCTTCATGATCCCGAACCACTTCAGAGGTTAAAAAGAATCCATCTGGCCAAAATGATGATTAAGGTCACGCAAACGGTGACAGTTTGAATCAATAGATGCTTTCGAAAGAAACCTGGATATGTGGAAGATGCCTAGGCTTTGGGCTTGAAGCAGTAGCAAGGCCTTGAAGTAATTTCACAACATCACTGGCATCATCAAGATAGTACTTGGCCTTGCTTGGCTTTCTTCCGACTGTGCAGGCAAATATTTCGGGAGGCGAAGGCAATGATGGACTGGAGACCGTGCTTAATATGCTTTCAAACATGTCTTCATCGGATCTATCATCCCCAATGCACATCACAAAATCTGGTGCCTTCCCATCATTGACCATTCTTGAAAGAATCTTCTCAGCAACCAATCCTTTGCTTACTCCCTGCATGTAACAAGGCATTAGTGTAAAAATTCACACCAGTATTGTGTTTGCGTAAGTGTATATGTGCATGTGGGGAGAGAGACTCTGTGGAGGCAGTCTTACCTGTGGCTTAACTTCAACAATATGCTGGCCCCTCTTAACAACTGCTGGTTCATTAGAAAGAACATTTTCCAGATGATCCAACAATTCCTTGGCTTGACAGGATCCAAAGTCAGGGTCTGCATCTTGATGATGCCATACCAAAGCACTCTCTTTAGTTTCTATGTTGGAGCCATCCGTTGCCTCTGTATACAATCTCATCACAGGCTCCACAATTTCTTTCCAATCCAGATCGGCACCAACGGGACTGGTTTCCCACTCAGAACTTCTATTCCACCTAAACCATAAAACAGACCAAAATACCTTAATTCAGTTTAAAAATCAGGAATGGGCTTGCTCAATATTCAACAAATAACATATTAGTAACATACCTTAAGAAGTAACCATGTTCAGCAGCAATTCCCAGCGTCTCGCATGAGGCAAACCAATCGCTCAGAGAGGTTCTTCCTCTCCCGCTAACAATGAAAACAGTGTTCTTTGGATCCTTGCACAGGGAATTCATAAGAGAGAGGACTTCTGGGCTTGGGGCCTTAATAATGGAAGCTTCGGGAATAACAGTTCCATCATAGTCCAGGAATATTGCCCTTCTATTTGTCCTCTTATATGCTGAGACAATATGGTCTATAGACAACTTCCTAAAGTTCGGAGAAAGGGAAACAACTCTGAACCTCAAGCCCAATCCAATCCCCCAGCACCGTTTACTATAATGATCTCGGCATGCTCTGTCCAAATCCTGCGCAAAGCTTCGAGCCCAATAAGCCACATCATGAGAACTAACATAACGATAGTGTTTCTCATGACGTAATTGCTTCTCGGATTTAGGCATGGTGATAGCCAAGTTCAAGGCATCAGCTACAGCATCAATGTCCCACGGGTTAACCCTGATTGCTCCACTTAATGAAGGTGAGCAACCAATAAATTCAGACACAACAAGCATGCTTGTCTGAGGAGAATCTTCTGTAATGCCTAAAGCTTCATTTATAAGTGGAGTTCCCTGCCTGCAAACAATATACTTGTAAGGAACTAAGTTCATTCCATCCCTCACAGCATTCACTATACAACATTCTGCTACAGCATAATACGCTGTCTTCTCATAACGCGGGACAGGACGATCAATAAGAACAACCGGTTCATAAGTAGGTGAACCATAAACCTCATTTATCCTTCTGGCAGTTAAGTATGTCTCACTCTTTGCTTCCTGTACATCTTTCCCTGAGCCTCTTGCAGGATTCACAATTTGAACCAGAACTATTTTGCCCTGCAACTCTGGATTCTGCTGTAAGAGTTGTTCTAAAGCTAGAAACTTTAAGCTGATGCCTTTAAATATATCCATGTCATCAATACCAAGAATCATCTTTTTCCCCTTAAACTGCTCTTGAATCTCTTTAATTTTGGAAGTTGTATTCGGAAGATTCAACGCAGATTCGAGCCGACCCATATGAACACCTACAGGAAGAATTTTAATGTACACAGTGCGGCCAAAATAATCAAGCCCAATATGTCCTCGTTTGGATTCATAGTCCAGGCCCAACATTCTACTGCAGCATGAGAGGAAGTGGCGTGCATAATCAAATGTATGAAAACCAATGAGATCACAATTTAGCAAACCCCTCAAAATTTCATCTCGGACAGGCATAGTTCGATAAATTTCTGATGATGGAAATGGACTGTGAAGGAAGAATCCAAGCTTCACTCGATAGTATCGCTTCCTCAAAAATGTTGGGAGAACCATCAAGTGATAATCATGAACCCAAACACAATCATCCTCAGGATTAATAACTTCCATCACCTTGTCTGCAAATATTTTGTTTGCAGATACATAGGCCTGCCACAGTGAGCGGTCAAAGCGATCGCCATGATCCGGGCACATCGGCAGCATGTAATGGAAAAGGGGCCATAGTTGCTGCTTACAAAACCCCAAATAAAACTTCTTTTGAAGATCACTTGGTAGAAATGTCGGCACACAATTGAATTCCTCCAGCAGTTTCTGTGCAACTTCATCCTGCTCACTGATATCTATTTCAGCCTTGAGAGACCCCACATAAACAACCTCAGTTTCAGACGAAAATCCATCCCTTGATTGTAACAAAATTGAATCCTCATCCAAACTGAAGCGCCATTTATCCGTTTCTGGATCCTTTTTAGCATGTAATGGTAACATATTCGCCACAACAATTTTCCGCTCACGATAAACAGATGATGTGGAATCTGAATCCCCATCATCATTGCTATAACTATCCACATCAGAGATAATGCCAGGAACAGTCATCACACGTGGAAGGGCCCTTGGAGTACAAGGAATATCCAAAAGTCCTCCAGATGCCAAATCAAAAAGGTTCGTACAAGATCTTGATGCCATGAATAGAAACCCGTTCTACTTGAATCATGCAGAGCAACAAAGTACCAGAAAATAGTAATTTCCACAAACCTGCACAAAATTGAAAGAATGATCACACCATTAAACTGCTGCCACTTACTAAATCCTCTTTTCCCACCTACAACAAATAAACTACACATGGTCCAATTCTGATTACTGGTCAATAGAATCAAAATAATTACACTGAATATAACATGCTTTCCTCTCACATGTTATGTTGCAACGAAAGGAAAGAGCAAAATTACATTCGCCATAAAACATACTGAATATGGAAGTATATCAATTATCAGGCATGTGAAATTCAACTCTGTGTTTGAATGTCCTGCTCATCCCTGATAAATCGAATTCCATGTTTCTTTACACCATTTTCAATCCATGATTATAAAACAAATGAAGTGTGGACAAAAAACAGGTACTAGGTAACCAGGTAAGCATGCATCCACAGCACCTTTTTGGTACAAATACGCTGAAAGGAAGTTGAAACAGCTGACGTGCGGGCATCCAAATAGGGCGAAAAGAAAATTATACTGTAAAGAGAGTTTTTTCTAATCAAATGAAGTAAAGGAAGAGTTGTACAAGCATACCAAAAGTATAATTATAGGTTTCTAGAAGGCCCTTCTGTCATCATACATTGACCATTGTCCTATCCTGAATTTATTCTCCACGTATCATTTGAATCTGATGCAGAAAATTTACCTATACTAATACGTGCAGTAGTATACAAGAACTAAAATCCTTTTTTTCCTTTCTAGCGTGACAGCAATATCCAACCTAGTCAAATTATTCCAAAGAAAAGCAAACAGTGCGCATCACAGATTTTATTACTATTTTGAAGGTTTGATGCAAATCTAGCAGATAAACACAAATCCTGGCTCTGCGACACAGTAAACTACCTTTCCCGTACGAATAAATTCCTAAAATGGTTTTCTACCAATCCAAACAAGAAAACGAACACAAATTTAATTTATTTTCTTTGTATTCGAAGAAAAATAACACAAATTTATCAACCAAAAAGAAAATGAAGTACGTTGTGAAAGCTATATGCCGCAACTACAAGTAAACGAAGATCTCAGCATACGCTGCATATAAGTGAAAAAACGTGAGCATTACCTGAGCCAAAATTTATTATGAAACTAAGAGTCCCGTCTGGAGCTTCGATCAACAACTTCCTGCCAAAAAAAAACTGTCAAAATCATTCCAAAAAGACAAAATTTCCATAAACCAAAAGGCACAAAATTAAAAATCTATTCAGGTTATAGCGTTTTTGCCGTCCGTTTGGTTCCCAATAAAATAGAACAGTTGAAGAAAAGAAAAGCTCGTGAGTAACGAGAACAAGCAAAAACTAAGGCGAGTAGTTATGTGCAGCCGACTGAAAAGCGCAAATTTAGGTGACTCAGATCAAGACTTTTACTTGCTATGGCTATCTCACAAATTCTCGAGAACCAAACGGACCGCATGGAAAATTCAAGAAGCCGCCGCATAAGAAGGCGGCTGGCAGATCAACGAGGAATACAATAGCTTACCTTTCCGGTGAGAGGCCGGCGATCGGCGCCGGTCGGTTATCGGAAAACGGCAAATTAAATTTTAACGTTGGAAGTGAGAGAGAGAGAGAGAGAGAGAGAGAGAGAGAGAGAGAAATGGAGGCTGCGCTGGTGTAACAAACTCAAAATAAAGAATGAGAGAAAGATCGGAATGTTAAAATATAAACAAAGTAAGAAAGTTTTAGAGGGAGAGAGAGAGTCCATGTGAGTTTTTTCACCGCGGTTTGATTATTTTAACTCAGGGGTTAGGTTTTATTTTGGATAACGTTGAGGCCTCCAACTATATTTCCAAAAATGACAATACTACCCTTTTTTGGTTTCCTGTTTTGATTTTCTTTATTTTCATTGCGCGTGTCTTTGTCCTCTTGTGGACCCCTCCTATCGGTTTTTTTTTCATGTTTTTTTTTTTCTTCTTCTTCTTCTTTTGGCTTTGGGAGGGGTTTTATCACTTCTTCTTCTTTTGGCTTTGGGAGGGTTTTTATCATTTTTATTTATTTTGATTTTGCGGGGTTTTCTCTTCTTTCGAATGTCACATGTATTAATGTCGTGGATAAGATTTGCATTAGTTTCCTTTTTCTTTTTTCTTATAAAAGGAAACTTTTCGTTAAATCACTCAACATTTAAAACATAAAAATTATCCATATCTTTTGGTTTTATTTTCTTGGCCAGATCCTCCATATCTTGTTGAATATGATATGAGAGTGGAGCCACTCAAACCCTTCGTCTATTGAATTATTTAATTATAAGATAATTGCATCCATTCCAAATAATTCTTTAAGTTTTTTTAGTATAGTATACATGTATGTACGTTGTGGTTTTGAAATTTAGTTGCCAAATATGCACCGTATTTATTTGAATTACTCATGTACATATATTTTTATCTCGTGTATTATTGATTTATGTATGTTGTAGTTTTCAACTCATTACGTTTTGGTTCGGCTTCAATTATGAGAGGAGGTAAAGACACAACTAGTGTAGTCCCATGAGAAAACTGACATAATGTTGACTTGTTATATAAGAAACGATAAAGACGCAATTAACGTACGTTCTTAAAATTTAAAATTTGTCAAATATTTTCATCGTGTGCTAATCCAATCAAGCATAGGGCAAAATAGATAACTAGCTAGGCTATAGCCTAAGCTAAAACTTGAAGTAAAATGAAATATTTTACACATGCCTTTAAACCTAGCCAGTGTACACTCACAATTAAAAAAAGAAAATATCATATGTATATCTTATTTAAAATCCTGCATTCATCCCTCAATTTAACCTAATTCAACACTCGATTTTAATAAGATCCTACCTAATTCAAAAAATTCTTAGATAATGTTTCCTAACATTTTCGTTGGCAAGAACAATTGTATATAAAACCTTCATAAAAACAAAAATAAAATAAACTAAAGCAAATAAAAATTGGTATCCTTGTGTGTGTATCATGAGGTCTATTAAAAATAATGTAGATGGGGGAGATGTAGACTGGTTTCACTAGGGAGGTAGCGTAGTCAAATGTGTCCTCCTCCATAATAATAAATTTACGAAATCAAGGCCACCATAATTTAATTTAAACCTAAGCTACGATTTTGATGAGTGTAGCCGCGTAGGTGAGGCAAATATTTATATTAGTTTTGGAAGTGTTGTTGTGGGAAATGAATTGGTTCTCACCGTCACCCAAAAAGGGTAGCTTAATTAATCTAAACGCCTTTGTTTAGGCTTTAGAGATGGATTGAAAGCACTTCCACAACTTTTATTAAACAACATTATCCTCTAAATAGTTTTTATGGCCATACAGTTTTTTAATACCAATTGTTTAGTTTTAACTGTGTGCAAAGTTTAGGTCAAATTTCCTTGAGTTATTTTTTTAATTTGACAATGTCCCGGCTCATCCAATTGTATCGTTATCCTCAACCAATTAATAAAATAAAATTTGTTTAGTGATTTAAGTTGTAATTAACTATGACAAAGAACTCAGCACGACTCTGTATTTCTATGCACGCCATTAGTGATGCCATTAGTGACTGGGTTGTGATAATCTGCACATGAAAAGGCCTTTGCGATGTTCAATTAACCTTGTGAGATTCATGCACTTCCCCCTAACAATAAAAAAACCAATATCAATGTCAAAACATCCTTTTGAACTTACAGGGCAAAACATCTTTTTTTTTATTAATACAAATGATAATCTAAATTACTCTAATTCAACGTCTATAATAAATTAACACTAGCCTCTCCGTGTGTGCTTCCGTACTTACGAGAGGCTTTTTTAAATTTTTTTTTTTTTTAAATTGTAAATTTATTGTAGAATTAAAAAAGATAATAGGTAGTTGTATTCCATAATAATATGATTCATTATCTGATTTTCTTTTTCTTTTAATTTTTTTTTAATATGAAAAAGTGTGAATTTACCTTATTATACTCATTTAATTAATAATTTCAATTCTTAATGTTTTTATTAACTAATAGCATTTTCTGGTATTTTGAATGTTTCACAATTCTCTACCTTTTGCTTTATATATATAGATTTGTGGGATTGTAATTACAATTTTAAAAGACGAGGGATTCAAACTCTAGTGTGCTTTTACAACCACACTTAACACCGTAACTAGAGTCTTATTTCTTCAATTTCCTTAATTTATTTGTGTTTGAAGCAATATTAGAAATGGAGAAATCACAGATAAAACAACCTCATATGCAAGGATAAAATAAAAAGGGAAAATCTTGTACATAACACAAAGGAGTTACGTACCTTTTTTCGGTGTGTGTATAATTAGCTTGTCATGCATGCTATTATGCTAACTTGGAATTTATTAGTGAAGTGTTTCAATTTTGTGGTATTTTTCCATAAATTATACAGATAATTATTGGATAGCACGAGTGTTATCCAATAATAAAGTCAAAAGATGCTTCAACTCAACTTTAAATCTTTAATCAGACAAATAATTTTTTATCCTAATTTCTCCGAAAAACGTGATGATATCCAGCCCAGCCGTTTCCGATTTATCATTTATCCAATCCAAAACCGAACCAAACAAATAAATAAAATATTTTTTTAGATTTAACGGGGAACAAAAAGGAATAATCTAAGACCACGGTAGGTTTGTGGATGGAAAATTAATTGTTTAAGTTTAAATACGGAAAATGGTTGCTTGGCATATGGAAAAGTAAAGGGAAAAATGAAGCCCTCCTCCCAACTTAGGTTTTGTTTTCTCTTCTTATAGGAAATTTTGGAAAAATGAGACAACATTAAATACATATTTTTCATGACCATTTTGTCATATTTCTGCTCAAATCAAATATGAGAAATGAAAGTTCAGACAAAAAAAATAAAATATGAGAAATGAAATAAAGTGATATCTCCTTATTATTTTCCTGGCATTACCAAATATGGGAAATAAATCTTTCATCTCCCATTCCTTAGAAAACGACATGGGAAATAATTTTTCATCAAATCCATTCCGTGAACTTAGGCTAGGAAGAATATGCCTTTGCTGTACAGTGAAGAAGATTTTATTGACAAAGGTAACCGACTCACATTTATTGCCCATTTATATTTAATTAATTAATTAATTAATCAATTAAAAATTTATTTAAAGTGGACGAGATGAGCTGTGCGTTCATAAATGACAGCTGGTTCTGCTAAGGTTCGCGACTTCGCGTTGCGGTTCCCCAAGAACCTGTGAAGTCGTACTATTAAATTGGTTTTTTTTTTCCTGAACTTTATATGCTCTTTGCATTGCATTTTTTAATTTTTAATTTTTAATTTTTAATTTTTCTTATTGTTTTTTTGTTTGAAAGATGGATATCGAGGGTGGCTCGAAAAAAGAGCTTGACTCGGCGAGCGCGACCCAGGACACCACTTTCCCAGCTGGCATTCCGCGTTCGGATAAGATTAATGGCACACATGACCTGGTCTTTTACCAAATTACCATCAGTCTTCTCACTTCTGAACACATTGCTCTCGTTCCTCTATAAAATGCATGTTTTTAACATTTTCTAGATTTTATTTTTCCAAAGTAGAATTAAATATTTTAAAGAGTCTCGATTTACCAGTCCTAAAGAGAGAAAAAGAAATTGCAACTTTGATGACTGAGTTTGACAAGACGGTTGGAGATTATTTTAATAATATAACTCACATATTTTAACATTCCAAAGCTGTTAAAAAGACTATCAAAAATTCTCTTATACTAGCAAACACAAGTATATTCAAAACCACATTAAAAAAACAAGTATATTCAAAACTTTAACAAATATATGTTACAAGCATGGAAGCAAGGAAGCTAATGCGGTTGTGGCCCATGGTTATTTGGGCATGATAAATGACAATGCAAACTATTCCAAAGCTGTTAAAAAGACTATCGAAAATTCTCTTATACTAGCAAACACAAGTATATTCAAAACCGCATTAAAAAAACAAGTATATTCAAAACTTTAACAAATATATGTTACAAGCATGGAAGCAAGGAAGCTAATGCGGTTGTGGCCCATGGTTATTTGGGCATGATAAATGACAATGCAAACTATAATATTATCATTTTTAATATACAAGCGATATTGAGAAGGGTGTAATTAAATCTAGGACCTCAAATGTATGGGTAAATGCTCTTAACCACTTGAGTTACAAGTCTTTTGCATATTAAAATTTTTAAATCTTAAAAAAAGAGCAAATTAAACTTAGAAACTCTTTATAAGTTTAATTTTGTTAAAAAGAAATATGACTAAACGAATAAAAAATTAGTTAAAATACACGCTTGCCATGCCGTAATTCGAGTAGGCCATCGAGTAGTCTTAACGAAATGCTTTCCTTTGAACGTAATTTTGAAAAAGAGAGTGCGCACTAATAGTGGGTTTTGCTAAAACCATTTAATACAAAGTAAATTGTGTAGCAAGGATACTGGCAAGCACGTAATTATATCGAAGACGAGGTGCTCTAGTTTCACAGGCCAGGGCCGGTTTGGGTTTCAAAATAAAAAGTGGATAAAATCGAGCAGACAAGGATTTCTCCAACTTTTCTCCACTTACCATTTTCCTCGTCCCCCCACTGAGACCCGAGTACGGACGCCCCGACACGTGGAAGCACTCAAAATGTCCCCAGCGATGGCCACTACGACGACCTAACTCCCATGGGACCCACCCCGTCATGATCCCACCCTCACCACCATCCGAGCCGTCCACGTCAGCCAACCCCCCTACTGGGAACCGACAGCGAGCACGCTCGTGACACGCGGGTATCACGTGACCTTTAAGTCAAACAATTGGAGATCCCTCATTGGGGGTTGCTCCGAGTGGGCCCGGGTTTATCCAGAGGCCGCGTTTCGTGGGGATATATAAAAGGGAAGGCAGGCGGGGGGTGGTAGGCTTGGTGGGGTCCTCTCGCCTCGCCCTGCCCTAATCCAAAGGGACTCACACCGTTGGCCCGTGGGACCCACTAACCGGGGTCTCTCTTCCAATGGTGAATGTTCCAGACGTGTCTTTCACGCTATCGCGTTCTAAAAAGCATTTGTTTTAAGAATTTTCGAATAAGGGCGAAGGGGGGAAGAGAAGAGAAGACGACTCTTCGTTTTTGAGATTGCAAATTTTCTGGTAAGGATGGTAGAGAGAGAGAGAGAGGAGGGGTTGCGTACAGACTTTTTTTTATTGTCGGATAATGCTGCATTTTATTAAATGTAAATAAATAAAGGGGTTGTTACGCGTGAGTTGTGTTGGGATTTTCAGGTTTACCCACAACTGCTATCTCTTCTCTTTTATTTTATTTTTTGTTTTTGATAGGCTTAATATCACAAAACGTCTCTAAGGTTTACAAAATTATCAGATTGCATCCTTAATTATTTTTTTGTTATTTGTGGTCCTCAAGGTTAGTATATGTTATCACAAATGATCCATACCATTATGTTTTGTCAAAAACTCCGTTAGTTTGCTGACGTGGCATATATATATATATATATCAAAACATCCTTGAGGTTCACATACTTATCACAAATGGTCCCTCTGAAATTTTTTAATTTTTTAATTTAAAATTCATAAAATTTTAGTTTTCTTTTAAAAAAATTTAAAAATATATATATTGTATTTTAAATACACGTAACACTATATTTTTGAAGATTTAGGCTCCACATATATGCCACACCAACAAACTAATGAAGTTTTTTTTAAAAAATAATTTAAAATTCATAAAATTTAAAAATGAAAAGACCATTTATAGAAGATTTTAACCTTGAGGACCATTTATGAACCATAAACCCTTGGTTTTTTCATTTTTAAGTTTTATGAATTTTAAATTATTTTTTAAAAACTCCATTAGTTTGTTGATGTGACATATATATATACCACAAAACATCCTTGAGGTTCACGCACCTATCACAAATGGTCCCTGCAAAAAAATGTATTTTAAAATTCATAAAATTTAAAAATGAAAAGACCATTTATAGAAGATTTTAACCTTGAGGACCAGTTATGAACCATAAACCCTTGGTTTTTTCATTTTTAAGTTTTATGAATTTTAAAATACATTTTTTTGCAGGGACCATTTGTGATAGGTGCGTGAACCTCAAGGATGTTTTGTGATATATATATATGTCACATCAACAAACTAATGGAGTTTTTTTTAAGGAATCTAATGGCAGAGACCATTTGTGATCGCACATACTAACCTTGAGGAACACGAATGACAAAAAAAAACATTAAGGATGCAATCTGATAGTTCGTAAACCTTAGAGACATTTTGTGATATTAAGCCTTTTTGTTATATTGCGTGCATTTGAAGCTTCTGGTCCATATTACAAAATGCCATGCCATCAGAAGTTTCACAAATGCTAAACTTCTCGACAGAATGATGAAGTTACGGCAATCAACAATGTTGAAGGCCATCATGAAAAATGAATTGAGGACATTGCGTGGGGAAAGTATACATCACTAGCTTTTAATGTGTACTTCCCTCTCTTTTCAATAAACTTTTAGTTTAACTATTGATGCCAACTAGCTACCCATGAGTTTTTAGTTGTATTTTCAATTTTGCTGGACGACGTTTCAAATCCGGATGTTGCTAGACTTAAAAGAAAAAAAAAATAAGCAAGAGATTTTTACCTCAAGTGATTAAGAGCAGTTATTCTTGTAATTTAAATCAGGTCCTATGTTCGAATTCCCTCTTTCCAATATCGAGTTGCTCGTTGTTGGGTTTTTTCTTTGGTCAATGTCCAAACTATGGTTTTGAAGAGAGTGAGAGCCTAATTCCCTTCACAGAGCCCAACCCAAAATGAACCCCCTTACAAAAGAGCCTCTAGCCCATCAATAGCTACTGAACATTTGTGTTCCAATTGGTGCGCAATATTTGGATAGGAAGATTGATGATGCCTCATTTGTACAAGAAATAAATTCAAGAACAGGGTAAGAAGAAAGAGATTTGTGTAGGAACTTGAGGAATCTATAGTACGCTACTATTTTGACAATCCTATTGAACAAGTCCCTTCTCTCAGTCCAAAGGAAATATATAATAAAAAAGAAAGAAAAGAAAGCTACACACTTTCTTTATCCTCTCACAAACCCAAAAAGGAGGATGATGAACAAGCCCTGTGTACCAAGAAAGTGACTAAATTGCTGGGATATCTTTTTTCAACCACTATATATAATGCATCGGCTTTCAACTATTGCACAACTTTACAAAGATGTACAATTTACATTATAATTTTAGTATAATCAAAATCAAATATGGTAGATCATGCCCACCTCCAGAGTAGATGCATGAGGTACGCTGAGTGCATAGCTGGATGTCCTGCTATTCCTCCTCAAGAATTCATATCCATAGTCGATTGCAAACCTCCTCATCCAACTAGATCCTTTCTTCGCATTCATGTATGTGTTCCCAAGTATGTATGCAATGCCGGCCTCCCTAGCTTCCATTAGATCCTGCAATTCCTCCCATGTACCCGTGTTGATCTTCGGACTCTCTGGAACGATGAATCTTACCTTCTTCCTTCGTTGGGTCGGGGGTGGTGACCTTATTTCTCTTTGCACTGATTCGTTCATTTCAGAATCAGTGCTATGCTCACTCATCTGAATCCCATCTGCATGAGTAGAACGTGTCCCAACAACTGTCATTTTATCGTCTTCCTTCCCCAAATCTTCACTCGTAACATTGGGTTCAGGGCTTCCTGAGCGTATGAACTCTGCTATACTACACATGAGATCATTCTCAAATTCCACGTCATCTTTGTGAACATCACGATATCCATATCTCACAATGCACCTATAGAGTCGGTATTCTTTAGGGCCAATTTGGCCCACTAGAAACCGTTCCTCAGGTCTAACATGGGGAACTGGGACAGATTTGATGCAGAGGAAAACTAGGACCTGGTGAAAGGCTGGAAGGTTGGTCACAAAGTGGGAGAAGATTGCAGGAATTCCAGATACAAGGTCAGTGTGTATGAGGCCAATCCCACGAACTCGTACAATTCCAAGGCTGGGACCAAGGCTCAGCAACCAGTTAATGGAGACCTTGTTTTGTAATTCAAACTCATACCTTTTGATTGAGCCATAGTGCCAAACATACATGACAATGAAGAAAGAGAGAGCAAGAGCAACAGGAACCCAGGCTCCTTCAGGGAACTTGACAAGAGAAGCCGAGAAGTAAAGAGCTTCGATTGTGCCAAAAAAGATCACAAAGCAAATTGCAACAAAGACATTCTGCTGCCAGCATAGGACAATAACTAGGGACATTAAGCAGGTGGTGACCAGCATCACAGAGATAACTGCAAAACCTGTTCCGCATAAAAGTTTTGGGTTAAATAAATTTAACTGGAATGCAAGCATCATCATACGTGGGATAACTAAATGATTAATCCAGCTAATAGATGCAGATGCAGAAGCCTGTACTAAGCATGAAATAGATGATCAGTAAAATATGCTTAAGGATGTGCCTGGTTACTATTATACATCCAATAAAAACATGATTAAGGCTGTGGCTAAGATAGTAGCTAATTTGTGAGATCAAGAAAGTTTATGGAGCAAAGTAACAGGAAATATCAAGCATTCATTGGTTTACTAATTTGTGAATAATTTCATACCTGAAGCATTACCCATACGCTTTGTGTCTCTGAAACCAATAGTAACAGCCAAACATAACACCATCAAGATCCAATTGATTTCGGGGATATAAATTTGACCATGGATTTTGGAGGATGTATGGACTATTTTGACTCTTGGGAAGCAATCCAGAGAAGAACATTGCTTGATGATTGAGAAAGTTCCAGTGATGATAGCCTGGCTTCCTACTACGGCAGCAAGTACAGCTATTACCAGAACAGGCCATCTCAATTTCTCTGAGAAGTAGTGGTGGGGTGCCAGATTAGCCAAGAAGTTGCATATTTTTCAAATCTAGAAACTTCCTGCTAAAAAAAAAATCCAGATGTCTACCTGGTACAGATACGTAAAATCCAATCTTAGGATTACTTCCAACAGTGTGATGTGAAGATATATAGGCAGCTTGTCCCATGTATGCTAAAACCAAAGCTGGATAAACCAAAGAGGTGAAGGCAATCTGCAAAAAAATGTGAACATCTATTAGACAAAGTGGTCGTTTTGATAATGGTACTAGGATGAATAAGAGCACAAATGAGTGCCATAGTTCTAAGCTGCACTCTTATCTTGTATAACTTCTAAGAAAATATTCTTGAAAAATGTCCCATATCTTGGACACAATCAAAACAAAATCACTAAAAAAGCAAGTGTAGAAAATTTCTTCTTCTTTTCCAGGAGAAAAATCAAGCAGGCCAAGATTCTCCTCTTGGAAAGTAAACGGAGCTGATACATGACATAGCAAGAAGGAAACCCCAAGATTAGCTTTGCCTTTGACTAGTCATGATGTGTCGCTTTAACGGAATTTACTATGAAAAGATGGCCGGACTTCTAAGTCACCAAGTCAAAAGAACCTCTTCTGTTGTATCTGCTTTGCACCCAAATATGATTACAGCTGCACATGTCTATGAGGAATACTTAGAAAAGGCACTAAACTGCAACAGGATATAAACTCTGCCGGTGTGATGTTTATCTTTTCCTAATTTCCAAATGATTTATCATAAAAAACAGCTTCATTGAGATGAGGCACAAAATTAAAGTCTCCATCATACAAATACAATGCTAATATGCGAAGCAGACACTAACTATCACAGACCAACTAAACCACAATTATACAAATGCATTATCAATACTACCATATAAACTCCATTTCTGGATAATATAAGTTATAACAAGCCATGCGAAATTAATTCATAATCAAATTGCATTATAGTTTTGAGCTTTCTAAATAATGTACCTTGATTGACAATTGTGAAAAGTGTCCAAGATCAGCAAACATGGCTTCTGAACCTGGAAAAGTTATTAAGTGTATTAGAAAAACAGGCAAACCACTTTGCTTGTCACGGCATAAAATATGCAAGTCAATCCTATCCATACATACTGACCTGTTATACACAACAAGATTCCACCCAGGGACATCCAGCCTCCTTTCTGAGTTTTCTTTAAAAATTTGTACATATAGTATGGAGAAAGTGCTTTGTACACACTCGGATTGAAGTGAAGTATATTATAAAGACCAATTGCACTAATGCACAGAAGCCATGTCAGAACTATAGGAGCAAACAAGAACCCAACCCTATGAGTTCCATAATGTTGAAGTGCAAACAGGCCTATCAGAATGATGCATGCAATTGGAACTTCTACATCTGCAAAAAAAAATTATCAAACTTTGAGGAGGAAGTATAAATGCAAAGTAGCCATGTTATTTTATATAAGAAGAGTGAAATCAAACTGTCCAATCAATCAACCAATGAGATTTATGGAAGGCAGACACCAAAACTTGTCAAGTTAAAGAACAACAGTACGACAACACATTTCATCTGAACAAATTTCAAAGGTATGTATTGGACATGAAAATTTTACTAGACTGGAAGTGCAAATAACACAACATGCAAGTCTAAAGCAGTAGTGGTGGTAGTTACTTTAGAACTTCAAACTTGAGAAAGATCTGTAATGACTTATGGAAGGTACTTGAATTATGGGCAATTCGGGGATGACAACTAAGACAATTAAAGTAAGAAGAAGATCATAATTATTTTGAAATAGAAGGAAACTATGATTGGTGAAGATGAGCTGCACCGGAAAGAGGAAAAAAAGCTGGCGATTTAACAAGTTGGAAAAAATTGGACGAAGTTATGCCTTTAATCCCAGCAATTCTGAGGAAAGTAGATTCAGGTTGAAAACTACTAAACAAGAATTTTCCAATTATCTTCAAGCTCTTAACATACAGCTAATGTTCCAAAAGAGATTTGGGAAAAAATAAAAATAAAAATAAAAATAACTATCTTACATTTGTGATGCTTTTCGGACATAGAAAACTCCAGCCCTGAAACCGCAGAAAATACTGCACCAATTTAAAGCAAGTTCCGGTTAGTCAAAACGACACAAAATTCTACCTTTTCATCCAAAACCCACAAGCACAGAAATCAAAAATTACCAGAAATAGATGGTGTGAGGACACCATCACCAATCACCATGCAAGTGCCAATCAAAGCCAGAACAAGCAAAAATCTCTGCAACACCCTATGCCTCTCCAAAGTGGACTTCAACCTCGTCCCGAAACTTGATTGTAGTGACGAGCTAGTGTTTTCCTTCTTGTAATCAGAGAGCTCCTCATCAGCCAATTGGCAATTGGGCAACGAACTCACTCTAGCGTGACGACACAGCAACGAGTACAAAGCAAATGTCCCTCCTTCGCCATTATCATCAGCTTTGAGCACAATAAACACATATTTGAGAAGTGGAACCAGAGTGAGGGTCCAGAATACGAAGGACAATACGCCAAAAATCTCTTCATTGGTTTCTGAGTGTTCAATATCTTCAGCAAATGTGCTCTTGTACACGTACAGAGGTGAAGTGCTCAAATCCCCGTATACAACACCAAGACTCTGATAAGCCAGAGTCAGAATTGTTCTCCATGATTCTTTCTGTGGCCAAAAAACAACAATTTGATTACTACAATGAAATGGGTTTTTCTTCAATGCAAAAAATAAATATGAAAACAGAGAAAAAATTGCACCTTTACATGATTTTTATAAATCCCTGTTTCCGGATCCATGGTGGGTCGTCTCACTCTCAGTAGTCAAACAGAGCCATTGTTGCCTTAGATTGGAGAAAAATAATGAAACCCATTTGCAAAAACACCTTCCCCAGTTTATATTCTGAGTAAAATCACAGACTTACACGCATTCTTTTTTTTTTTTTTTTGGGTTTAATTAATAGGAAAAATCCGATGAGATTGTTTATTTACTCAATGACTTTCTGAATCTTTGATGGGTTGCCTCGTAATCTCAAAAAGAATCCCCCTTTCTTAATCTCTGCCAAAAAAAAAAAAAAAAAAACAGAAGAGACTCAACGAAAACGCCTCCCCGGGAAAGGTTTTTGAGAATACTGAACACAAAGAGAGCGTTACACACACACGAAAACAACTTCTTTGTTTAACTATGCAGCGAGAAAAAGATAGTGTCTTTAAATAATAAATTTAAAGAAGAAAATGCAGACAGCAGGTGAACAACCAACAAGGGAGAACAAGCACGAAAGGCCAAGATGATGGTGGCTCTACAAAGTAGTCAGTAATGTAAAAGAGATTAGAATATTTGGCGTCAAGCTTCTCTGAGAGAAAGCGAAAGACACACAATGAGAGAGAGAGAGAGAGAGAGAGAGAGAGAGAGAGAGAGAGAGAGAGAGAGAGAGAGAGAGAGAGAGAGAGAGAGAGAGAGAGAGAGAGAGAGAGAGAGAGAGAGAGAGAGAGAGAGAGAGAGAGAGAGAGAGAGAGAGAGAGAGAGAGAGAGAGAGAGAGAGAGAGAGATTGTTTTTGTATTATTGAAGTTGGTGGGATTTTTGCGTTTCTGGGCTTTTATGGTTTCTCACTGAGAGAGTAAATTAAAGGGCACTTGGCTATGAGACAGAGAGAGTGGTGAAGTGGCAGCCTTCTCCGAATTCCAGCAGCCAAATTTCTGCTGAGGCTTCCGAATCTATAATAATGCTTTTTGTAATTTTTCCAGGTAGTTCACCCAGTAAATGCCACTGGTGAAGATAACTGACACACTGACATCAGCTGAAAAACACATTAAATTTATTTGTCAAGTTAATTATTTCTGACCATAAAAATCCAATCTTTTTTGAGTATCTTCCTCAGAAATAAAGAAAAAAAAGAAAAGAAGAAGAAATCTCGTTTTCCATTTATGGGAAGAGTCAAAAGGTTCAGTATCTGGTGATTTTTGACATGTTTTGTGTGTGTGAAATGACTGTTAAATTCCATAGTTACTTTCTGGAATATATTTTTGTTAGGCTTTAGGCAGCCACCAAACATGAATCTTGACTTTCTTGATGTTAGTTGAAAGGTTTATAATTTGACTCATAATTCTGTGATTACCATTTCCATATATAAAAAATATTTATAAATATTTTAAATCTTGGACGCAATTTTGCGTGGTGGGTTCAGAAAGCTCAAGCTGAATAACAAAAGTGATGAATTGATAATAATACAAAGAGCAGGCAGCTTTCAGGCTTTGATGGTGTGAATATTTTGTCAAGCCAATGGATTTAAACAAGTTGGGAGTTTGACTCAAACGCAACACGTACGTGTGGTATTTGATAGGTTATCACTCTTAATAAGCAAAGGCCAAAGTGTGTGTGATAGGAAACTTTAAAAGGCTTTAAAAAATAAATAAATAAATAAATAAAAAAAGACGACCTCCATGCCATTCTTTCCCATTTGTTTTGTATCTGCAGTGCAGTGGGAATCTTGCACAGAATCATTCCGCACCTCAATTTGGGAGGGTGTCTTAAATGACTTTTGCACCACGAAAAGAAAAACAAGTTGAAATTAATGATTTGACTAATTGTTGCCAAATTAATGGGGGGTTTTGCTAGGATATCATTATTAGACACAACTACTTTTTGGGGACTTTCCGGCTTTTTTTTTTTTGGTCAACTAGCTGTAAGGCTACCTCCTCAATTGCTCATTTGCAAGCACCCTTCAGCTGCTTCAAGTTAATATGGATTCTTTATAAGCTAAAGTTTAATTACCTCTTCATGATATTTCAAGCAATTCTGGTGCTTCCCGATTCTGAAGAGGCAATGTAAATCTTAGTTTTTCCATCAACTAATTAACTTGTAAAGAGACAAAAAATATTTGCCAACAATGATGTCATGCAAAAATATCCTCATTTTCAATTCTTCGGAAGCCTTTTTGGAGTCAATTTTAACATTATTAGACCATTTAGTGATGCACAAAGTGGGATTTGGTGTTAGGACTCAAGATCCCATATTGAAAAAATAGCATATCATAGAGTGGTTTAAGAGTTCATGAGCACCTTTTCCTTACCAGCCGGTATTTAAGGGCAAGTTCTACCTATGAGTTCTTAACGTTTTATATCAAAACTTAGTTTAAACACGCAATTGAGCCAGAGTTGCCAATAAATGGAAGGGGCAACCTATCGGCTGGATTAAGTCGCATATCATAGACATTTGGAGAGTGGTATAACGTTTTTCTACCTTAAAAAGAAAATAATTTGATCTTTGTCTTCCTCTTATAGTAAAAAGGAAAAAAAGTTGAGGTTCGGGAAACTTGGAGATTGAGCAATATATATAAGGATGTGATTATGTATTATACACACAAACGAAAGAGGAAACGTAACATGAGTTAGCTTATGGAGTTTGATAAGAATTAATGTGTTTGTGCCAGTTGGCAAGTTGGATATGGATTATCGAAGATTGTTCTAGCTTAAGTTTTTAATCAGGCACAATGGAAGCGTCTAGAAATCAAAATAGCCTAGAAAAGGAATTCAATAATACCGACTTTCCATACGAAATTTTCACCTTAATAAAGTTAGTTAAATACAAATCTTCACGCAGGAAGTAGATAATGATAAATTGTTGATTAATAAAAAAATACTATTATTATAAGAGGTTCATTTTAATTAACAATCACTTACACGTACGTGACCAGACATATTATAACAAGTATTTTCTTAAGGGAAAAAAATTGTGACTAATTATGGGTTACCAATCCTTCAAATATTTTTCTAATATAAGGGAACAACGATCTCTCTTGGGTTCTTCCTTGACCTTTTCGGATGTTCGAAACATGGTTGGTGATGATGAATGATATTAATTTTGTACATCATTTGGCCGAGGATGCCTTTTCAATTATGCACACCATCCTTGAAAGCTGAATTTTTTTATTTTTTTTTGTTTCCTTTTTATTTTAGAAAAGAAAAGAAAGTTCTGGGATGCAATGAAGAATATACGTGTTCTGCTTCTAGAGTCATAACACGTGCCATCATGCGTGTTTGGAAATTTTGGGAATTGCTCACGTTTTTTCTTATTTAAGTTCACTAAATTAACGTGGATGGATGCAAACAGATCAAACATTTGATGGGATGTGTTGACGGATTGTTTCCAATAAAAGACAACATCCAAAAACATATAACACGTCTTCATTTTTCCACTTTTTCCAAAGTGCACCTCTACAAAATTTGATGAGGCAGCCATGAGATCTAAAAAGTTTTGCAATTTTAACGTGGAATTCATCATGAGATTGTCTCGTACAAGAATGTTAAAAGTACGACATTGGTGATTTTTGTTTGTTGACTAGCTTGCCTAGAATGGTGTTCTCTTTGACTAAGTAATTGACTTAAATGGGGTTTTGCAACTTGCATGAATGGGATAGATTCAAACCATTGTACCTGGGAAATGAATAAGATGTTTACCAATTCCATTAATTATATATATATATTCTTTTACATTTTGCAGACAATTTCTCCACCCTTTGCAGATTTTAAATCCATACATAGCTTGGAAAACTTTTAAATAGTTTAAAGAAAATTAGAACTCTTCATACCGTTATCAAATACGACTTTGAGTTAGATGCTCACGTACTAACAATACTTTTGTCATTTGTCAAGACCTCTGATATCAAAGCTACGATAAATTAAAACGAATAAAAAAAATATTCACAGAAACACAAGACAATTACCTTCAAACTACATTTAACTCATTAGAAAAATAGATATTATAGAACTCATTAAAAAAAAACTCAATTGGTACACACGTGAGCATATGCAAAGGGCTAGTTGTAATGAATTTAACTCATCTCTACATTTATTTTATAAGAGTAATGAATTTATATTGTAATTGGTGTCCAAAATATCATATTATATAGTACTATATATAGAAAACAAATTTAACCTAGCAAGAATAAAATATGAAGAGAATGCGAAATTAGAAGTCTCCCACCCGCATGGAGGGCTGGGGCCATGCAGACCCAAAGGTGTTGAGTGGGAGAGAGTCAGTATCAAAACCAGAACTCAAGCTTTGCAGTACATAAATATCACCAATCCAAATTAAAATACTCAATTATAATTCAGCATGGGAGATTAGGTAGATTATTAAACCTGCATAGGAGCATAATTAATAAATTAATTAACATTATATGTATTTTGTCAAATCACAACAATATTGTTAGGTCAAGAAGCATCGGCTGGATCAGACTGGATTAGCAGTTTGTTTATTTAATTACTAGTTTCCAACTCTAATTAATAAACCCAAGGGCCATCAAATGTCGTGGTCCATATGGACGGTGGATCCAGCCTGCAGTTAGTTCTCATGCATTTCGTTTAATTATATTGGGATATCCAAAGAGGAAACACTTCAAGCTCTGCCAGCATATAGTTTGTGGAGGTAATTAATTCTTCAAGAAATGCTAGCTACAAATTACAATCCCTCCATATGGTCACGAATCACGATGAGATTTTTATTCATCATGCGCGTGCCGATATATATATTTTATTTTTACTTTGGTCAATTAGCCTATTTGCCAATTGCAGAGAATCTCCTTAATTAAGTACAAAAATTACATAAAAACTAATGCAAAAATTATCCGAAAATGGCTGGGCCCTAATGACCCTTCAAAGCTTTAGCAGGACCACTAAACCTTGTTGATTATAGAGATACTGTGAAATAAAATGCCCTTAATTATACATATGGGTCACTTTTATCTATGAGATAGTCTTAATTGTACCTAACGTTTGACCTTTTAATATTGAAAAGAAGTTTTCAGTTTCCATGAATTTTAGTTAAAGAAAACATGAATTAGTGTCTCCCAACAAATTCAACAAAACAAAAACAATTTTTTGTGTCTAAGGTGCTACCTTACATTTTCTGGGTGACCATGTGGTGACTCGAAATCCACACCCTTTGTCTGGGTGGAGGTAATGAACTTCCATGACACGTGGTGAAGATCAGTCGGCTGGGCCCACCCACTCAACTGGTCCCAACCCAGTTGATGATGATGCAAAGTGCAAACCTTACTCTGTATCTATTGTCTATCCACACATCCTCCTCACTTCATTCTCTTTAAAGTATAATTAGTTAAGATGAGATGACTAATTTGTTTGTTCGTTAAGTATTTTATACAAAGAAGAAAAAAAATCTCAATTAGCCCATCATGAAACTGAGACTTGCATCAGTTGGGCCTTATGTGATTGTTATAATGACAAAAGCCAACGGGGTCTAACCGAGTGAAAAATGATTTTAACTTGTAGATCAGTAGTTTTAAGTTCGAACCCCAATGACACCTCAGTAGTGTGTGTGTGAGAAACTCCCCTCCTCTTGTAGTTTAGACTATCGCATGCATTTTTAAAATTAAAAAAAAAAACTTATGATACTGGTATCATTTACTCTTGGTTCAAATGACAACCATGGATAAATTTTTAAAATAAAAGGTAAATAAAAGTTCGAATTAATTTGTGACAAATAGTATAATCACTAGGACAACATGAGATGAGAGTAATATATATATGCAACTCAAAAGGGTTGCTACTTTTGCCAAAACACCAGACAATAAAAATTGACCCAACAACAAGTGGCTTCTTCTACAGCACAACTTTCAGCAAGGCAAAAGACGATAAAGAAATCTTTGGGGACATCACTGATGTTTGCATGGCTTTAAAAAGCAGAAAAGCATTCACACAAAGAGGTAATCTGATGGGGTCCAAGTTGAAAATGAATTAAAGCAAAGAGAGGGGAAAGACATAGAGACCATTTTGTCAAGGGCTGCAATAACCAACAAAGGATGATTGTATAAAAGTGGCAACAGGCAGCCAATTATGATGTAATAATTCTCTTACAGTGTAGTCTCACATAGAGGTTGCAAATAAATATCCAATAAAATGAGACAATTCTGTAAGTCATAAACAAATCATACCATGTAAGTCATTCCCACTTGAATGATATTCATGTGAGGTACACTCATGTTTGCAGCACCTGCTCTGCAGTTCCTCCTCAAGAATGCATAGAAGTAGTTTATGACTAGCTTCTTCAAGAAAAATGAGTTCTTCTTTGCTCTCACATCTCCATGTGCAAGCAAATAAGTAAATCCCGAGTCGATTGCTTCTCGAAGAGCAGAGAGCTCATACTCCAGACTTGGGTCTTCATCTGATGGCATCACACTAGACGGCAATGCTGTACCAGCGGTAGTTTCTTCTGAGGTAGAAGTTCCTACGTCTTGCAATCTTCCATTATGCATCAATGGAATTTTAAGTTCCTCAATCTCTTCACCTCCTGGGACTCCAGAATCCCATGATCTGGGTGAAACATCGTCAACGTCTGAATCATTTAAATTGCTCTCCAGGGCAAGATCTTGAGCCTCCCTCCTCAAAAACTTCTCCAGGCTTTCAACAAGAAGTTGTTCAAATGCATATTGATCTTCCTTCCGAATATCTTTGTAACCATATCGGGCTATACAGCGGAACATATGGTAGTCTTTTGGGCAAACTCTTCGAAACAGAAACCTTTCTTCCTGAGGGACCACTGGGACTGGGACATACTTAATGCAAACAAAAACTATAGTAGAGTGGATGGCTGGTAGGCTAAGAAGGAATTGCACAAAAATGGATGGGATGCCTTGGACAAGCTCACTATACAGCAGTCCAATTCCTGGGACTCTCACGGTCCCAAGAGTGGAGCCAAGATCGGTCATGAAATCCATGGATATCTTCTCCCTGACCTCACTTCGGTACTTCAACACACTCCCATAGTTCCAAGTGTACATCACGCAAAGGAAGCAACAGGCAAAAACCAGTGGCAGCCAACCACCCTCAAAGATTTTTGATAAAACTGCACACAAGTAGATAAACTCTACTGATCCAAATACAAGGGGGAAACACAAAGCCAGAAACAAGTTGGTCTGCCAAATGAGAAGCATTACAAGTGTCACCAAGGTGGTGCTCACCATCATGACACCAACTTCAGCTATTCCTGCATGAACAATATAATTGCATTAGAAAATTTACCATTACAGGATTAGAGTTGGTAATTTTTAAAACTCCTGTTCGACTAAGAAAACTCGTCATTATTGTTGTGAATGATATAAGCTCAGTAGTCCTGTGCTCTAGATATTCAGGGAACTACTCGCCACTATTGAATTTGTTGAGTCATAGAAATAGTACCATGCTGGAAAACAAAGCAGGAGAAAAGCACTAAGTGTTGAGGGAAAACAAAGATCTGCTGTCATGTTGGCATCATTTACAGCTTTCAAACTTTGAAACCCTTTTTTTTTGGTCATATAGAACTAATACATAACTTATTTGTAAAATTTATAACATAGAGAATTTCATAACATTGGAGTGTGAAAAGTTTAACCAACTTCATTAAAATCTAAGAATATTTTTTGGCTTTTCGACCAAATATTATAGGAAAGAGAGGAAAAGGATAGTTAACCGTATGCATTGGCAATCTCTGTCGTGCTCTGGAAGATGGAAACTACAACTATGCACATGACCATTAAAAACCAATTGATAACAGGGATGTAAATTTGGCCCATTCGTCTCCTTGAGGTGTGAACTATCTTCAGCCTTGGAAAGCATCCAAGAGCCATGGATTGCTTAACACATGAAAATGTAGCAGATATCATCGCTTGGCTGGCAATCATTGCAGCAAGGGTGGCTACCACAAAGACTGGCCAGAAAAGAATACCTGTTTGTTCACAAAATTCAGGGACTGGAAGTGTCAAACTGAGGCACCAAATACAAACAGATGCTCCTCTATGAAACAATTAGAAAGGAATTGAAAAGAATGGGTAGCCATGATGTTGGCAACAGTCACCTGGCACAGAATTATAGAATATTCTAGACGCAGAATCAGGGTATTTCATCAGGTAAGCTGCTTGGCCCAGGTAAGCTAAGAGAAGGCAGGGAAACACCACAAAACTGAAGGCAATCTGTGTAAGATGCAAAGATTATAGGACACTTTCGATTAAACAATGTTCATGAAGCAATTCTTCAAGGGAGAGGTAATGGATATGCATTGGCCAACCTGTATGGATCGTACAGAGAAATGTCCTAAATCAGCAAACATTGCTTCGGCTCCTGCAAAAGCATAACCAGTGATGTATTTGAGCAGGCTTTTTACTATAAATCCAAAAGAAAATATTGAAAAAAATGAATAAATGGCTCTCATTATAACAACTTTTATATATATTATATTCATGCTCTGCAAACAGTCATGTTAAATTTACAAATCTACGTGGAAAGAATGAGCTAAATGGACAAAAAGTTTCAAATATACAATTGCTTTTGGATTTCATTTCAAGAAATTTGCTTAAGATACAAATCAGGTCTTATGATACGAAAGCAGGACTTCAATATCCAAATGTAGGTCTCATGATATGCAAGCTTATCAGGTTTCCCCTAAAACTATAGTAATGTTGTCTTGCCAGATATTTGGCATATTATGTTAGCAGACTGTCAATCTAGACCATGCATTTAAGAAAAATCTCTAATGATTCTTATCAATGGTTCAAATTGACAGTTTGGCTACAAATATGCCAGGCTATCTAGAAAAAGAACATTCCCTCTAAAATTATAAGCAAATATTTGCACAATATTTGTTTCAGTTGGAGAAGATCACTGATCTGCCTCATGTGATAGAGGTATTTAGAGAATATTTCCAGTGGATCCTGTACTTCTGAAGGTTTTAAAGGTGAGATATACCTGTTATGCACAGAACACAACCACCAAGAGCTAACCACGCTTCTTTATCGTTCTTCTTGAAGAAAAAATAAATATAAGCAGGATTGAATGCCTTCAGGACGGTAATATCATACTTCACTAGATTGTAAATTCCAATAGATCCAAGACTGAAAAACCACAAAGCAAGTATAGGAGAAAACATGACACCCACTTTGCCAGTCCCAAACCTCTGTATGTTGAACAATACCACAAGGATTATGATTGAAACAACAACCACAGCAGCTGTAATAAAAATCAATCAGATTAGAGGCCATATCCAAATGCAATTATTGGCACATACTACAAAGAAAACAAAAACTCAAGCAAAAAATTAGAGTTATCAGGCAGTCTAGTAGGTTCAAGGTCCACCAAATGAACTTCAGTGTGATACCAACACCCTAGGTATGTACGATCATTAAAGAATGACATGAAAAGAAAAGAAACTTGGAACCTAAAAACACATGTTCCTTCATTAACTCTTAAGTCAGTATTATAATTTTTCAATTCTATCCCCGGGGAAATAGGATTCAGTTAACAAATGAACCACAGGTTCTCAAAAGGGAAAAGATACCCACTTGTACCAAACCCTGGAACTTCACCCTGCAGGCCACTCACAGCAGACATCACTACAACAACCAAAAAGAAAAAAAAAAGGTATCAGTCAACTCGTACATAGATAAAATAGAAAAGATTTCACATTTAATACATGAAATGATTATTGCAGGTTCAGACAGGTCCAACGAAAAGTTCTAATTCCAAAGTAATATGATTGGGGACTATAAAGTGCCAATAATGAACTGAATCAAGTCAGGAAAGCCCTCTTTCCAACAATGAAGGGATGCCTAATTCTGGTTGCCTGTCTAAGAAGAGGAAGTGGAAGAAGATGCAAGAATAATCCCTGGCTGATAATAGTGATGTCATTTCATATCAATATAACAATCTGGCTTACATAGTGTTAAGAGAAAATATCATTAGTTACAGCTTAAACTTATATTTTTGGTTGAGTATAGCTTCTGGAGTATGCCCAATCCATTCAAGTACCTGATATTGCTGGGGTTAGAATACCATCCCCTATAACCATTGAAGTTCCCATCAAAACGAACAATAATAGGAGAGTTTTCAAGAATGATCTCCTTTCTAATGTCTCTTTTATACGCAAAGCCCTTTTCAACTCTGGAGTGGGTAATTTGAGCCTAAAACTAGAAATGTGTTCATCAGCTGGCTGACGGTTTGGCAGCAGATTAACCTTTGCATACCTACATATCAGCGAGTACAATGCAAATGTTCCTCCTACAATTGGAAGAATAAATGGTGTTGGGTTAACAAGTATAAACATAACAAGAATACTAAGAACTAAAGGAGAAAATTACTTCGATGAGAGAAATGCCTACCTTCTCCATTATCATTGGCTTTGAGAACTACAAAAACATATTTCGCTAAAGGTATAAGCGCAATTGTATAGATCACTATTGATAAAGCCCCCAAGACATCAACATCCGATTCGACTTTCACCCTGCTGAACACATCAGCGAAGACATATAAAGGGCTTGTGCCCATGTCACCATAGACCACACCGAGAGTTTGGAATGCTAAAGCAAGAGTGCTCCAAACAGAAGCATCCTGATTTATTAAATAAACGTCAGTAGACATGGATAGGGAGAGTACATTATATAACTGAGACAAGCTAATTCTGTCTGCAAAAATGAAGTAGGTGTCTGTTCGCTTAGGCTCATTTGATCTGGACCTTTGAATAATTGGCAGGCTTTTGACCTTTCCTTTAATTTACTTCCAAATCCACATATTGTTACATACAAAGGGAATGAAAGTAAGCATGTTATTTCCTTCACGCTCTTGAACACATATTGATAATAAGGATGCTGAGACAACACAAACTAGCTGTCAAATCCTAATTCTGCTGATATACGACATTTACTCCAGTATTGTTTTACTTGTTGTAACTTACCTTACTTAATTGTGAAGCATATGTTAGCTTGTGGACTCCATACACAAACTGTGTGTGCTAAGATTAACTGTTCTTGTCCATGCTTCAAAAGCTAAACCCTCCCACATCTCCAGGAAACTCTCAAATCCCCAAGGATGTGAATCATATTAAAGAATGAAGTAATCACTGCTCCCAAAAGATTAATATCTAATTGCCAATCACTTCAATCGCTCCATTTGCATTTCTCGATACATTGGTAGGCATCAATACCAAATTGCCAATATCCCATCTTCTTTAATGGTTAAATAATGTAACAAAAAATGACAAGAAGAATAAAGACTATTAATTTGGATTTCGAACTTTCGGACGGTGCTCCGTATTCCAATCTTAGACCATGTCCATGAATTTGAACCGAACTAATACACACACACACACACACACACACACACAAACAGCATAATGGATAACAAGAACTAAATAACACATAAAAGCACACAAATCTCACAAAATTTTAAGAAATTGAAAGCAATTGTGACATTACTTTAGAATGGTCGCTACCACCACCAGCAATCTCCATGGCTTCAACATCAAAAGAATCAACTCTCTTGGGCTTCTTGGCAAGCCTCCTCCTGAGAGATCCATATCCTTCTCTGCCAACATTTTCAGAAAGCATCGACCATGGAGGTGACTCTGAGTCCACTTCGCTTCCATCAACCCACCTCGAGTCACTACCGCCACCACTCCCACTCCTAACCACCAACCTCTCACTTCTCTCAATCCCATCTTCTTCTTCCATGTTTCCACAGACCCTTCAGAACCCACATGCAAAAGACCCTAACTTTGCTGCCAGTACCGCTCTGGGAACCAAACTCAGCTGGTTCTGATGAAGCTCCAATAATGGGTCACGGAATTTAATTCTCTATGATGTTTTATGAACCGTTCCAAAACTTGAGCCTGGGAAATGAGTGAGGACAACAATAGCTACTAGAAGCGAAACAAACATTATTCGTTACGTTACGACTCAAAACATGCTTCTATTTATTTATTTATTTTGGGTAAGAAAATCATGCTCGTATCTTTCCTTGGTTTTTCAGCTAAATGAGTAGAGATGGATAAGCTCCTATTGGTCCATAATCATATGTTCAGACACTTTTTTGTTTATTTAATTTATCCTTTTTTTTGTTCAATATTTTAATATATCTGTTCACTTAATAGAATCTTTTATTTTTAAAAATTATATATATATATATATGCACGTAAATGTAGGTTATGTTAGTTGATTAATGGCATGTGTGTTTGTTGTTTTCACCTCTGATTCCGCTCATCTCACGATTAGAGTAGTTTAGAATACATTGGATTAAAAAAAGAAAAAGAGTAGTTTAGAATATCAACTAGATAATCAGTTCTCTATTTTTGAAAAGCCCTTTTGCAATTTACAAATAAGGGGAGCGATATTTAAGATGGACCAAGACTCCAAAGCATTTCCGCGGTTTCACGCATCTACACACTCTCTAATTTATTATCTGATTATTTGTGGAAATGCATGTTAATTATCAACCATTTGATTAAAACACACAACAGTAGACATTTATTCTGAAAAATGAAAAAAAAAAAAAAAAACTTAAATTAGTATCTGAAGTAATCTTGAGTGTTGGTTAGGATAGGATAAATCTGGTATTCTGTTGTTCAACCACCTGAATTTTCTAGTCAAAAAATTTACCAATTTGGCAATTTTTTAGGATCTGTATCCTCTTCTGTTTGCTCTAAACTTCTCACACTTATCCATCCACTGATTCACATATGAAAAGTATCTTATTACGCTGGTCATTTTTGACATTTTGTCCTGTTAAAATCATGGGTTTTACTAGAGATTTAAGCCCAAATAAACGTGATGATGATGAATAAAAAAAAAGGCACTAGAACTATGAATAATGAATTTTAAAAAAAGCAAAATTGTAGCAATGATCCCTTAAATAAAACCTAACTTTACTTTTCGTATCTCATGCCGCAAAATTGTAACAGTCAGGCACGGACCTATGACTTGTACAATTTGGGCTATAGCCCAGGTGAGTTTTATTTATTTATTTATTATAGTTAGTGTTAATGTTAAGCCCATTTAGAGCATAAATATCAATTAAACTAATTGGATAATTGTAGTCTTTTCTTTTAATTCATTTTTGTTCATCATGGTAGACCTTAGCTAGCATTTTTGGTGTAAAATAGGCTTTTTAAACAAATAAAATAAAAATTATATGTTCTTAAAAAGACTTTTATATGTTCATCATGGTACATGGAGGTGATGGAGGTGATGCCTTATTTACCCTTAAAATATCTATCATGTGCTTGACATGTGATCAAGTTTGACAATAAAACAAACAAAATTGACAGAAATGACTAGTTGTGCAATGCGAGATCTAATTAAAACACCACGTAATAATTTTGCAACGTGATGAATAAAAAGTAAAATTGAGTCTTAGTCGAGGGCCTTTAAAAAAAACACATCATGAGAAGGTGAAATGTTTCTTTACACCTGAATTTGATCTATATTCTTGTAAATTAAAATAATTTAAAATAATTTAGACTATAATTTTTTTTTAATAAAATGCCTGTATTAATTACAAGCATTGCAAGGCCACCCTTCCGTTATTGGTAGGTAGGTCCGGTTCCTATGATGATGTCATAAATTCCCGCCCGACGCATATTCGTGGAATATTCAAGAAAAACAGCATGTCGTTTAGGTGACATTAGAAGGCTGGGCCTGGAGAATTATAATGAAAAGTGGGCCAGTTGGGCTCCATTTTACTTAACGCACATTCACAAGTAGAATAAGAAGAAGCAGGGAAAGCAAAACGCAAAATAGCTTCTGGTTCTAGGGTTTATTCGAGCTCTGCGATTTCAGGCGCAGAGCGTTCAATTCTTTTCCTTATCGCTCCGATCGTTCATCTCTCAAATACTCTAGCGGTTTTGCCAAGGTAATATTTCGATGCTATCTCTCTCTTTTTTCGTTTAACATATAATAGACTTTGAGAATAAGTATAAAGCCAAAGTATTATTAATTTATCGGATGAGAAGTTCGATCCTTGATGAGTTTAAAGGGAAAATAAATTATTCTTGTTTGATGGCTTTTGCTGTTTTATATATGTGTATAAATATATATATTTTCTTAGGTTGAAAGTGGTTTTGCGACGATGGCTCGGGTTTATGTGGGGAATTTGGATCCTCGAGTGAATGAAAGGGATTTGGAAGATGAATTTCGGATGTTCGGTGTTCTTCGAGGGTTATTTTCCTTTCTTACTAAATGCCTCTACTTTTTTATTGTTTGAATGAGTCACAATAATTATTTTAAGGTTCAGTGAGATTTATTGGTGCTGGTACTTTTTTATGTAATTGATCACAGTGTATGGGTTGCTCGAAGACCGCCAGGATATGCGTTTATTGAATTTGACGATCGCCGGGATGCTCTAGATGCAATTCAAGCTGTGGATGGTTTGTCTGACACTCCCACTCCAATTTGGGTTGACACCATAGTTTTCCTTTAGCGACTGCACGTTATAATTTGTTGAAGCTTCCACCTGTTGAGAATACCAAAGGCCCATCTTTTTGAACTAAACTGTAGTTTCAGATGCATGTTACTTGTTACTTATAGTTAGCATGTCTATTATCGTCAGTCCATTTTTGTTAGAGAAAGATGTTAAGGCACATAGAAGAGGCATGTCCATCATATTCTATGATAGATTCTGTACACAATGTGTTTGAGTTCTGTGCTGTTATCAAATATCATCATCATCAACATTATCATCTTCACCATCGTAGCATCTTTATTTCCTATTGGAAATGCTTAAAGCTTCCTATTCCCATTCTTGTTTCAACAGGAAAAAATGGTTGGCGTGTCGAGCTTTCTCACAATTCTAAGGGTGGTGGAGGCCGTGGTGGTGGTGGAGGACGCGGGCGTGGTGGAGGTGAGGACTTAAAGTGTTATGAGTGTGGTGAACCTGGTCATTTTGCTCGAGAATGTCGCTTGCGTATTGGTTCACGAGGATTGGGTAGTGGAAGGCGCCGAAGTCCATCTCCTCGACGCCGCAGAAGTCCCAGTTATGATGGTTATGGACGCAGGTATACTGAAGACCTATGTCTTTTTTTTTTTCCTTCCTCTGCATTGTACATCATGTGGTAAAATTATGCACTTCGCCACATCCTTCTTGGGCTTTGTTTCCCAGCTCACATAGAAATGAGATGTGACAAATTGAAACTTGTGATATTTGATACATTATTCTGTGTAACCCTACTAATTATTTTGTACTAATTGCCTTGTGGCTGCCAAGTTAATGTTTTATGTTGTGGCAGGAGTTATAGTCCGCGTAGGAGAAGATCTCCTCCACGACGCCGTAGTGTCACACCTACTCGACGTGGACGAAGCTACAGTAGGTCTCCTCCATATCGCCCTGCTCGTCGTGCTTCACCTTATGCCAATGGGTAAGTCATGGCTGCACAATGTCTTACTGTTTCTTTTTACAAATTATGTTAAATGTAAGGTTGAGCAAGTGTATTTTGGATGGTGTTATGTATTAGAGGACTTCATTTCTTGTTGATTTCTACGAGTAGCTGATTCATGTGTTTGTTTGTCGTCTGCAGGGACTAAGCTGGAATTGGAGCAAATGCTGGATGACCTTGAAAGGATGATGTCTCCGCTATATTATAGTTCTAATAGGATTGGTTGAACTGACGAGAATCATGTTAGTTATGTCGATGTTGTGACGATGGGTTTTGTTAGAAACTTGGATTTGGATGGCTTGCTTCTACGAAGTGTTTTTGCCACCAAAAGGGGTGCCTTGGACACCGTTTTGCGTCGGCTTTCTCGCTTCAGCGTACTGAAGAGGTCCCTTTCCTACTTTTAAGTTGCCATATTATATCTGTTTATATATGATTTTTATGTGAATTTGTCCTTTGTGGTTGGATTTCATTGTTTGCATTAGAGGTTCCTAAAGTTTGCTTGTTTTGATTTGAGGTGTGATTTTCGGCTAAAACGGCTTCGTTTCGCCACTTACTGCATCTTAGTTCTCACGGTTCCCATCTCTGCGTCCACCAGAGTATTCTACTTCTTGTTGCTTCTACATATTGTTCAGTGAAACTGGAATATCTAGAAACTTTGGTACTTTCTACTTTGGTTGCATGCGGCACTTTTTTTATTGCAGTCTTCTGCAACAAAGCTTCCTGAATAAACTTTTTTTCGTTAGCTGGTTCAAGAAGATGAAGCTGTTTATTGCCTTCCCCATCTCTGCACCTCTGCACAACATGTATTTGTTGCTTGTTTTACTTGAGAAACCTGGCTGCATCTGACCATATTAGTGTCATCATCGTCAACAGTGCTTCTGTCATAGTAAGACCTTCACTTCTTAGTTCTCTACTAGCTGGTGGAAGAAGGTGGTGAAGCTGTTGTTGCCCTATTGGTTCTCTTCTCTCGAGTCTGGTTATCAATGGTTGAAAGCCAGAGCATCCATTGTATTAGTTTTAGAGCATACTTAGTATTGTTGGTTAATCTACCGACTGAGTTGAGATGAACTGCAGACCTTTTTCGATTGTGGAGTCCGTCGCAAACGCATCATCGTCAAGACCTAAGACTTACCTCTGAAATCTTCTTGATGTAGCACACTTATTTTTGCACAGTTCTACAAACCACACACCGCGAGCATATATAAGATTTTACTCATCACGTAATTTGTTTAAGTTGCTTGACCGAAGAACTGAATCCATCATTGAGGGCTGTCAGGCATGACAACCCTGTTTGGCTTGTGGTTGGTCATGCCTCAAGTGATCTTTCCCCTTACCCTTGAAACTTGGTGGTTGCGATGTTTATTTTTCATTTCTATTTGATTTGTATTTTCGTTGTTGACTTGTAAATTAATGTGCCGATCTGCCTTCAGAGAAGGCAATTATGAAACAAATGTGATGGTTTAGTACTTGCATACTTTACATGATGATCATGGCGGACAAGTCACCATCTTGGATTTTTTTTGCAATAATCTTAGCCTCTAACATTCATTCATAGTTAATAAAATGCGAAATGGGATAAATACATTATATAATATGTGAATTTTGTATGTATTATTGAAAATTTTGTTAAAAACACGCGTATTAAATATGAAGGAGCAATAAATAGTATAGCCGTGCGGCTATACTATTCATTAAAAAAAAAAAGGGGACCCAAGATTTCTGAGTAGGCCGAAGTGACACAGTTGGGAAAGTTGGCTGGAAATGGGCTTCTTTTTACATTGTAATGTATGTCGCTGTTGTCCTCTACTTCTTTGGAAATTTCAATAATCAATAATGCAAGTTACTTTATTATTTGATGTGCTTTGGATTATCACCCCAAAATAAACTAACAGGAGGCATCGGCTAGATTTGTACCATTCTAATGGAAACAAAACTAGAATTATACGAGTTTGTATCACAATGTCAATGCACTGCTGCCATATATATTGAAGAGGGAACCAATGCAAGACCCACAGTATTCAAACTTCGTAGTGGTACATCTGAGGGAATGGAGAACCCAAGATTTGCTGAGTTTAAGCTGTGGTTTCTTGGCACCGTAGGTCTAATCGAATCAGCCATGAAAATCCCATTTAGAAATCCCAATTTCATAGCCTTAACATTGATTACCTCCTTCCCACTATTTTGCATGAGATTAATACATGAATTGCCTTATAATTACCAGCCTAGTTTGATCATGGAGGCAATAAATCAGCTAAGAATTCTTACTTATGATGGAGGCAATATGACATGGGCTCTAAATCTGACCATTAAAATTCTGGAAGTTTACCTCTTTTGCCTTGTTGACTTCCTCAGTGCCCTCACAACTATCTATGCTGCCTCAATAATCTTTACTAGTAGTGAGAGGTCAACAATGGGTCTCCGAAATCTTCTTCGAAATTCAATAACCAAAACAAGGTGGCATGAGCGTATGTTTACATTCTTTTATGTGTCCTTCTTGTGCTCTCTTTCCTCAAATGTTGTTGACTATTGGCTTTGTACTAGGCCGTTACTTTCATCAGGCTGCCCAACTCGGTCGTTGCAGGGCTTGCATTTGATAGTTTATGGTGTGGCCTTTGCTAAATGGGCAGAGTACAGTGCCTGGTGGAACCTAAGTGTTGTTGTTTCCATTTTAGAGGAGAACAGAGGATTTGAAGCCATTTCAGCCTCATCAAAGTTAACCAAAGGAAATAGACTAAGAGGGCTCATTTGGATGCTTCTGTATTCTGTTTGGAGCTTCAAGTTGCCATCCCTCCTTGCCACATGGACTTTCCCACATATACTTGCATACTATTACCTTGACACAAGCTTCTTGTGCCTGGGCAAGGTTATCAATTGGGTGGTTCTCACAGTTTATTACTACGATTGCAAGAACCGTCACGACAAGGTTGCCATAAATTCTAAAGTTCTTAAGATCAAGCTATCAGATCTCTGATTCAAAAGTTTGTAATTGCTGCTTTTGCTAAATTAATTGAATTGAAAGTTACATGGGTTCACAAAAGTACATGGGGCTAACAAATGGTTTGTTGGCAATTCTACCGAGTAGACAATTTCAAGGTTTACCCTTTTTGAAATTTATTTCTAAGAACCAAATTCAGGGTTAACAAAACAATGGCTTGAATTTTACTGTGATTCTCACCATGTTCTTGGAAACTACGGTATTATTTTATATATCATATTGCAATTAGAAAAAGAGTAAAAGTCTGAGTCAAGTCAACTCCTGCCTCCCCACTCTGGGGTCATCAAGAAAGACTTCATGTTCATTTACAAAGTCTCTTGATTGTGTTTGGATGGAGCTTGGGAGTGAAAGCATGGAGATGGAAAGCAACCTTACGGTGAAGAAGAACCAGAAACTGGAAGCCTTTGATATTCTCAGAAAAGCTCTTATAATCTCTGCCAGAAACATCAACTTCTTCATCTTCACCATTCTCACCTCCCTCCCTCTCTTCTTTCTTGGTTTACTATGAAATTTTTCTCCAAAATTTCCTGGTTGAAATCTTCGAAATTGTGAAACAATCCCCAGGTTACGACTACAGCTACAGTATATGGCTAACAGGCTTGAATGTTGATATCACCCGTAAACTAAACAAAGAGTTTCTCGATGAGTTGATTCAACTATGTCTTCTTTATCTGGTGCCTCTCCATCTCCTAGAGCTCAGCACTGTGCTTGTGATCGTTGACTTGGCATCCAAGATATATACAGAAGAGGGACCAATGATGAGCCTCAAGGAGATGGTAAATAAGCCCTTTGACAAAGCAAGACTCAAAGGCACTTTCATTACATCTGTCTATGCTCTCTTCTTGTCAACTTGTATTTTACTCGGATTGATATCGTTATTAACAACCTACTTTGTTGTCTTGAGGAACTTCGGTTGTGATGTGTTCTTTGCTGCACTGTGTTTGCCAGCATTTGTTGGACTGCTAGCTTTGTATTTGGCGTTTAGTGCTGTATGGAATATGAGTCTTGTGATTTCAATGTTGGATGGGGTTCATGGAACTGGGGCATTAGCTCTAGCAATTTATTACAGCAGAGGTAGCGAGTGGCGCGGGCTTCGTTTGATGCTGGTTTTCTTTGCTTGGGGAGAGGGCTTAAGGTTGCCATGCCTCTACTTTGGCTGCTATGAAAGAGAGTATGGAATTGTTGCACAGATTAGCTTGTTCTGCTTGGGGAATGTCCTGAAGTGGGTTGTCTGTATGGTATATTTCAACGATTGCAAGAACCGGGCTTTCGAGAAGAAGGAATGTGTTGAATCTGTTGATGATGAAGTTGGAACACAGGTGGAAGCTGTTGGGGAATGAGCACTACAAGAAAGTACATGGAAGTGATCTGGTAAGAAACTCCAAAGAACAACTAGAAACAGCAACAAGTTCACTCTCCATCAGTTTCCACATTATGTTGGTTTTTCTCCATCAAATTTGGTGTTTTTGTGCTAATTACTCATGTATGAATTTAATTGGAAAAGTTCATATAAATCTGATATAGACTTGAAAAGAAATATTTCCTTGGAAATGCTCACTTTATGGTGAATGTCATTTGACATTTCTGAATTGTAAAATGGATTTTAGAGAGGAAACCTGACAAGGAAATATAAAATGTAGTTGAGAAGTATAATGAGAGAACAGAGCAAACAGAGAAAAACTGAACCCAATCACATAAACTAGAACAGTATCTTCAAAATTTCAACACAAAAAACTGTCAAATGGTGCACTGTCCGGTCGTTGATTATTAAAGGCTTTTTATCACAAATGATCCCTTAGGTTTACGAAATTATCACATTTCGTCTCTAACGTTTTTTTTGTGACACTAATGGTCCTTAAGGTTACCCTCCACACATCAAAATGATCCCTGCCGTTAACTTATGTCGAATTTTGTGTTAAATTGATGAAGTGACACATGTATTGAGCCCACACATCCAATGGAATAAAACCACATGGTTTTAAATATAATATAATATATTTTAAATATTTTTAAAAATTAAAATTCATAAAAAAAAAAAGTTAAATTAAAAGCAACTTAAATCTTTTTATATGTTTTTAAATATCTTTCATCCTCTGTTCAAATAGAGAGAGAGAGAGAGAGAGAGAGAGAGAGAGAGAGAGAGAGAGAGAGAGGAGGGGGTCTGTGGGGGGAAAAG
>NW_018921537.1:139644-152820 GCF_002207925.1 Prunus avium
AAAATGCCCTTGGTTAATGCAAACATTAAGAATTGAAATTATTAATTAAATGAGGATAATATGGTAAATTCGCACTTTTTCTTATTTTAAAAAATTAAAATTAAAAGAAAAATCGGATAATGGATCCTATTTTTATGGAAAACAACTACCCATTATCTTTTTTAATTCTAAAATAAATTAAATTTTTTTTATAAAAAAAGCCTCTTGCAGGCGCGAAAGCGCATGCGGAGAGGCTAGTATATATAAAGCAAAAGGCAGAGAATGGTGAAACATTCAAAATACCAAAAAATGCCCTTGGCTAATGCAAACATTAAGAATTGAAATTATTAATTAAATGAGGATAATATGGTAAATTCACACTTTTTCATATTAAAAAAATTTAAAATTAAAAGAAAAATCAGATAATGGATCATCTTTCTATGGAACATATCTGCCCATTATTTTTTTTAATTCTAAAATAAATTTAATTTTTTTTAAAAAAAAAGCCTCTCGCAAGCGCGGAAGCGCGTGCGGAGAGGCTAATATATATAAAACAAAATGCAGAGAATGGTAAAACATTCAAAATACCAAAAAAATGCCCTTGGTGAATGCAAATATTAAGAATTGAAATTATTAATTAAATGAGGATAATATGATAAATTCACACGTTTTCATATTAAAAAAAATTAAAATTAAAAGAAAAATCAGATAATGGATCCTATTTTTATAGAACACAACTATCCATTATCTTTTTTAATTCTAAAATAAATTTAAATTTATAAAAAAAAAGCCACATGGCTCTATACCATTGAATGTGTGGGCTCCACACATGTGCCACGTCACCAATTTAATAGAAAATTTGACGGAAGTTAACGGGATAGACCTTTTTAATGTGTGGAGGGTAACTTTAAGGACCATTAGTGTCACAAAAAAGGTTAGAGACGAAAAGTGATAATTTCGCAAATCTCAGGAACCATTTGTGATAAAAAGCCAATATTAAATTGACTAAACAATGGCTACAGATGCGAAAAATTAGCGACTTGGGGCCTGTGGTATTATTGTTTTAAAATCATGACCCAATTAGCAAAACAGGGAAATCTGAGTCAAGTCTACTCTTGATCCCCATCAATGTTCATTACACTTGCAGCCATCATGAAAGACTTGGTGTTCGTTGACCTGTAATGAGAATCAGCTCTGTTCTCCAATGAGCAGGGCCCATGGTATTAATTGTTTAGATCATGAAACAATTAGCAGAAGAAGAAAAGTCTTAGCCAAGTCAACCCTTGATCCCTATCAATATTCACTCCACTTGGATCCACCAAGAAAGACTTGATGCTCATCACCTAGAAACTTTCAATTGTGATTGGGTCGAGCTTGGAAGTGAAGGTATGGAGATGGAAAGCAACCTTATCATGAAGAATCAGAAGCTTGAAGCCTTGGGTATTCTCAGAAAAGCTCTTATAATCTCTGCAAGAAACACCAACTTCTTTATCTTCACCATTCTCACCTCCCTTCCTCTGTTCTGTTTCTTGGTTTACTATGAATCTTCTCTCCAAAAATCCCTGGTTGATATCTCAAAAATTCGAAATCCACTCTACAGCAATGTCCATGGTTACAGGGCTTACTTCAACTTGAGTTGGTCAATACCATTAGACATAGCCACAAAATTGAACAAAGAGTTTCCTTATCAGTTGACTCATCTTGGTCTTTTCTATCTGGTGCCTCTCCATCTCCTAAATCTCAGCATTGTGATTGTGATTGTCCATTTGGCATCAAAGATATACGCGGAAGAGATACCGACGACGATGACTTTCAAAGAGATGGTACATAGACCCTTTGGCAAAACAAGACTGAAGGGCATATTTGTTACATATGTCTATTTTCTTTTCTTGTCAACTTGTATTCTTCTAGGATTGGCATGGTTAGGAATAATATACTATGCTGTCTTCAGGGACTTCAGCTTCATGGATGATCATGCTTCCTATGCTGTTCTTTGTCCATCTTTTGTAGCACTGCTAGTAATGTATTTGGCATGGAGTTCTGTATGGAATGTGAGTGTTGTGATTTCAATACTGGAGGGGACACGTGGAATCAAGGCATTTGGTCAAGCAATATATCTCACCAATGGTTGTGAGTGGAGAGGGTTTATTTTGATGCTTATTTTCTGTGCTTGGGAAGTAGGTTTAAGGTTGCCATGCCTCTACATTGGCGGCTATGAAAGAGGGAATTATATTGGTCTTGTTGCACAGGTTAGCTTGTTCTGCTTTGGGAATGTGCTGAAGTGGATTGCCTGCATGATATATTTCTACGATTGCAAGAACCGGTCTTTAGAGAAGAAATGGATTATGAAGGGTAAGAAGAGAGTTGAAAGCTGTGGATGAATAAGCACTTCAGGCAAGTAGATGGATGAGATCTTGTTGAAAAGAAGCTCCAGATGAGCACTAATAGGAACTGCAACTAAGTTTGATTTGGATCATTCTGCATTATGTTGATTTAAGTCTTTTAGCTCAATTTGCAAAGTTCTTTAGCTTTTCTTTTGATTAATCATGTCTCACTTTACTTGGCAATGTTTCAAACATGTTTAGTGTAATCGTGAACATTAATTATATCTGCTATTTTCTTGCATACCCTTTGTTGCAAATTCCATTGCCATGTGGGAGACAATTATATCACGCATTTACAGCAAAAGGTGTCTCTTGAAATAGTATTGTTAACTCTTCAGAAACACTATTTTCCCAACAATTAGCACAGAAATTCTCCTTAAGAGTAACACAAAAACTATCTCAAATATGAGGAGAGTACTGAACTTCCCAGAAGTGGTCCTGGTAGGAGGAGATCCCAACCTAAGACAGATGGTGCAATGTTGAGTTTAAAATATAAAACCTTTGGCCTTTGGGAGCACCGTTAGGCTCTTGCATTCTCATCGGAGTGTTAAAGCGTCCAACAATATCTACGGTAACAAAAACGGTCTGCAATACCTTGATATATAATAGAACTATCAATTACAGCCTAAAGGTATCCACGAAAGTGCAAGGGGATATGAAATGGCGACATTTTCCACCAAGTAGACAAATTCAAGGTTAACTTCTGTTTAAAATTTCTTTTGTGAGCTAAGAAACAAAGTCAAGGTTAACAAAACAATGGCTCTGAATGTGAAAAATTAGTAATTCAGGGCCATGATAATTAATTATTTATTTTGTGCATCATGAAGCAATTTCAAAGACGGCAAAAGTCTGAGTCAAGTCCACCCATCAATATTCGTTCTGCTCAACCTTCAAAAGGGTTGGGGGTTGGTCTGGGGTGGGTCAGGGGCGGACTTGACTAAGACTTTTGAGTGTATTGCTAATTGCATGAAGTCAAGAAAGACTTTATGTTCATTTAGAAATTCACAATTGTGTTTGGATTGAGCTTGGAAGTGAAAGCATGGAGATGGAGAGCAACCTTATGATGAAGAATCAAAAGCTGGAAGCCTTTGATATTCTCAGAAAAGCTCTTGTAATCTCTGCCAGAAACACCAACTTCTTCATCTTCACAATTCTCACCTCCCTTCCTCTCTTCTGTTTCTTGGTTTACTATGAATCTGTTCTCCAAAAATTCCTAGTTCAAATCTCAGAAATTCTAAAACAACCCCTTGATGACCTCGTCCTCGACAATGTTTGGACCAGACCATTTGATATAACCAGAAAAATGAACAAAGAGTATACTGATGGGTTCATTCATCTGGGTCTTCTCTATCTGGTGCCTCTCCATCTCCTAGAGCTCAGCACCGTGTTCGTGGTTGTTGATTTGGCATCAAAGATATACACAGAAGAGGGACCATTGATGACTCTCAAGGAGATGCTACATATACCCTTAGACAAAACAAGACTGAAGGGCACTTTTATAACATCTCTCTATGTTCTTGTCTTCTCAACTTGTGCTTTACTTGGATTGATATGGTTAGCAACAACATTCTTTGTTGTATTCAAAGACGTAATGTATGATTTGTTCTTTGTTGTATGGTGTGGGCCATCATTTGCAGCACTGCTAACAATTTATTTGGCATGGAGTGCTGTGTGGAATGGGAGTCTTGTGATTTCAGTGTTGGAGGGGACATATGGCATCAAGGCATTTGCTCTAGCAATATATTTTAGCAGTGGGAGTGAGTGGAGAGGGATTCTTTTGATGCTTATGTTCTTTGCTTGGGAAGTAAGTTTAAGGTTGCCTTGCATTTATATCGGCTGCTATGGAAGAGGGATTAACTATATTGGTGTTGTTGCTCAGATTAGCTTGTTCTGCTTTGGGAATGTGGTGAAATGGGTCGCCTGCACGATATATTTCTGCGATTGCAAGAACCGGGCTTTAGAGAAGAGGTTGATGATGAAGGGTACGACAGGTGAAAGCTGTGGATGAAAAACAGCTTGTGCATATATGTGATCATGATGATCAGAAACTCCAGAGTACAATTATGAACTGCAGCAAGTTCAGCATCAATTTCCACATTATGCAGATTAACTACGTCTTCTAGCTCAACTTGTAATGTTTTTTTTTTTTCCTGAAATTTTCCTGAAAAGTTAATCGTGTAAAAGTTTACTTGGCCAAGTTTCATATGAATTTGGAATTATCTTAAACAGATATTTATCTATATCTGCTGTTGTCTTGCATACCTCTATGTGGTGAATGCCATTGGGAGACTGAATAAACTTGTGGTCAGATTTTCACTCACCTAGTTTGGGGTATAATCCTTATTTTGGTGGTCAATATAATCAGCAAATAAAATGCAGATAGCTTTATTGAAAATATGTACAATAGATATTTCAAACTTGTAATTGTAATGGTTTGTGGTTATGACAGTATATAGATGTGGTGGGTGATTTTTATTTTTTTGTTATAGTTTGTGTAACGTTTACTGTGTTGCTGAATGGGGACACATGACACTACAACTTGTTGAGATCACTTTCCTTCACAAAGAGTCCATGGAAGCCATAAGGCACCCGCCGGGGCAGCCTCACATCTGCCACAATATCAAGCTGAGGAGACTTGGCATCCATCACCAAGAACCTTGATTCTCCTGCCTTCTCATCGTGAACATACGTCACCACGTACCCATCATCCTCATCCGCCTCCGGATTCTCTGGCTCTCTAGCCACGAAAAACGGCTCACCCCCATAGCACCCTGGCCCAAACATCCTGCTAGCCACTATACACTCCTTGTGCTCCACATTGGACACATCTAATTTCACCACCCCTGATATCTTAGGCATTGGATCACCCACAGCTGCATAAATATACTTGTTCTGCCTCCCCACATAAGCCGGATTGAACACAGCAAAGTCTAGATTTCTTGTGGAGATGGGTTGCCTTGACACAATCCCTGTCTTGAGATCAATCCTAACTTTCTCAACCGAAGCATGGATCAAATCCATTCTCTCCAATGTGTGCTCTGCCGACAAAATGTTTGGTGCCACCATCACTATAGCATCCTCTTCATCCCAAGCATTGATGGCATGTATGATGTTGAAACCAGGCACATCAAACCACCTCATCTCCGATTCGTCTTTCGCATATCGCGGGATCACTCCGATTCTAGGCACCTTGGAAGGGTTCAAACCAACAGGGGATGCTCCTTTGGTGATCATGTCAATTGGGTTCATGCCAATTTGTATGTCAGCAAAGATGGCATATTTTTTTGTGATTGCAAAATCATGGAGGAACGATGGAGTGACCATAGAAAATATGGGCACGTCTGGCTGTTTTGTGCCGTTTGCATCAAACCGAAAGTATGTTAGAAATGGAGGCAAGGGGCCGTAGCGGAAGGCAAAGGCCTCCCCTGTTTCAGGGTCTATCTTTGGATGAGCCGTCATGCTCATGAAGAGCTTGCCATCAAAATCATGGCGTCCCAGAGTTTGGATATCTCCATTGGATGTCAAACGCAGAGAATAAGGGAGATCAGACTCGCCAAGCGCATAAAGTTGGTTGCCAAAGAAAGCCAAACTTGTGTTTGCAAGACCAATGCCATTAGCAGGATTGTATTGGCCTGTACACAAAAGAATTGAATATATTAAGAAAAATCATATGGAAATTTCTAAAATAAAAAGTTGTATTTATAGTTTGGTATTATAATTATTCGCATCTTATAAATTGAGTGAATTAATAAAACCACGGGGTTAGTGTGTAATTTTACCAAATTGATTTAAATAGTTAGTGAAAATTTTAGACTGTGCCTGTAAAGATGCGGGCAGCGGAGAGAGCGCCACGTGTGGCGGAGGCAGTGAGGCTGTTGAAGCTAGAGAAGACGTTGGGAAGAAGAGGGTAGCCGGCATCACGCTCAATGGTGTATTTGTAGGTCTTGACATAGCGGCTGCAGAGCACAGCACGGCCTTTGGAGATCCTAACAGAGTGAAGCATGCCGTCTCCGTCAAACAGGTGGTAGGGCCCACGTGGAAGGTACTGCGGGTTCGGGCCATTGCGGATGTAGGCACCGTCGAGGCACGGCGGCAGGGAGCCCTGTATGATCTCACACTCGGTCGGAGGAAGCTCATCAACAGGAGCAAAGTTGTTGGAGAGGACGTGTTTTGGGTCCACAGAAGGGCGCAGTGGAGGGTCGATGAAGCTGTTAATGATGTCATCCAAAGCGTTGAAGATCACTGCAGGTAGCGTAGGATCTGTTTGTTTCTTGGCCGCAGAGAATGTTGAAGCATTGTTGTAATCGCGAGCTTTTGTTTTTAGTGGCGGGGATGGAGTTTTTGGAGGCTGTGGTGCTTTTGTGGAGGTGGGTTTTGTAGCTGGTGGTGGGCTTGATGGTCTTTCTTCAATTCTAACAGAGGAAATGCTGAGCTTGGGGGTTGCTATGGCAGGAGAGAGAGATAGATTTTGAGTGGGAAATGTGGATAAGAAAGAGGAAGAGAAGGCATCCATAATTCTGGTATGGCAAAGTAATTAACAAAAGAGAGAAAAAAAAAGGTAGTGAGGTTTGGGATCAGTTGGTTGGAATAAATAAAGGCTTCATGATGGTGTTGGGATATTTGCTTGCTGTGTGAGGAGAGGACTCTTTCAAATAATTCTGGTTACAATCAAAACAGAGGAGGGGACCACATTCTGCAATATCTTCCCCTTCCCCAAATGGATGGTTCAGAATTTTCAATTCAAAAATTATATCTGGTAATACTCGCTAAGTTGATGTTTCACCAAAATGCATTTATTTCAGAGGGGCACCCTTGTCACCTTCATCTTGCTCCTTTTCTAATCTCAATTTGTATAGTATTTGGGTTAATATCTTTAGTATCAAGCTACTATCGGCAAGTGCTTTCTCTTTTAACTTTTTAAAACTCTCTCTCATGCAGAAGAGAGAGAGAGAGGGCAACTCCAGCTTTGGAATGGGAAATATACCAACCATGACATAAATGGATCTCTTCATAGAAAGAGAAATCATCCCTTCTAATCGAATGCTTGATGTATATTTTAGTGCCCGTTTGACATTGCTTATTTGGAGCAGAAATCACTTATTTTGAAAGTTTTCTTCAATCTGCCTGTTTGGTAAATAAAAAATAAATCTGCTTTCAAGCATAATTGCTGTCGCTGACAGCTATTTGGAGAAGCAGGTAAAGGGATGATTATATTTCGGCTTATGCGGAAAAGGGGGTGAGGAACCAGTGGTATTTTAATGAATTTTCCCGAAATGCCCAAATTATCCTCTTTAACTTTTAGATATTACTTCCATTGTCCTCTTCACTTTTTCCCATGCGTGTTTTTTTGAATCTCTTCTCCTTCCTCATTTTCTTCTTCTTCTTCTTATCTTCTTTAACAGAACCCATATCTACTTTTCTATAATTTTCAAAGAACACAAATTTACTTTTCTTCTATAATTTTAGCGAGATCCAGATTTAAGGATGAGCCGCATAATTTTTCTCTAGGATTCACACTTTATTTTTTGGGTTGTTTCTGGGTGATATTTATGTTATTCTGTTTTGGTTTTTATTATGTTTTTTTAGTTTGTATCAGGGTGATGTCTTTGTCATCCTGTTTTGGTTCTGATGTTTCTGTTTTATTTATTTATTTTTTCGTGTAGAGAATGAAACCTTCATTATAACTCCCACAAGGTTCGAGAAAACAATATGAAACTAGCAACCCAAAACACTGCTTAATCACGTACATAAACCAGGAAGAGACAGATAAATTTTTATTTTAAAAAACCAGGAAGAGACCAAATCTCCCAGACCATAATCGTTAATTTGTTTTACTCTTTTAATTTCTAATTTAACTTAAAATAAAAGAAAAGGAATGCATATATTCTTTTTTTTTTGTCTGAACCACGAGGTGGTCCTGGATGGGCTCCAACTATGGGTGGCACCTTTAAGCCTTAACCACAACCCAGACTAATCCCCGCTCAAACTGGGTCGGCCCGTAAGGGGTAAAGTGTTGGCCAAAGTGGTGACTCCATAGGAATGCATATATTCAATAATGCAAGTAGGAGTAGAAATTAAAAGAGTAGAAGAAATTGCTGATGATGGGCATGGAGTATACTCGACGGGACTCCATGGGAATTGACAATTAATTTGCAATTGACTGTTGGGCATTGAGATATAAACTATAGTGGTAAACAAAATTATTGATGGACATATGTTCAGTTTTGCAATTGGTCATGACATTTGGAGATACTGTTATGCATGTTGGAGAGATATTGCTATCTAAATAAATGACTTCATTACTTTATAATTGAAACATAGTTAACAAAAGATTGTACAAGTCAAAGTGAAAGTGTTATTTTCACTAATTTAGAAGGAAAAAAAAAATTGTTAACATTATGTCATTTTTAGTCATTACACAAAATCACACCACTTTTACACAAAATTTTACCAAACATTCATAAATTGATTTTTGTACTAACAACAGTTTTACTATTTAGTTTACCAAACGCTAAACTACTTTCCTTCACAGCTGATTTCTCTCACAGCAAATCTCAAAGTAATTATTTTCACAGCACAGCAATGCCAAACTGGCCTAACCCAATACTCAGATTAGGTTTGCCCTGTTTTGGAACCAACCATTAAATGGCTCTCTTCATAGAAAGAGTAAGAATCTCTCTCTTTCTAAAGAGAGAAATAGTCCCTCAAGGGACGCAAGGACTTCTTTCAAGGCTTGTTTATCTTTTCTTTTATCTATTTTTTGTTGTTGAGATATTTAGTCATATATCCATTCTTAGCACTAAAACTATAAATAAACCATACACCATTTAATTTCTATAAACAAACCCAAAAAAATGACAACTGGCCCTATTGAATTTAATTTTGATTATTAAATTACTTTGATGCTTTATTGAGTGTTTTGAGTTTTTTTTACGAGGTTTTGGGATTGGGTTTGTTTTAAGAAATCAATGGCAGTTTTGTAATTTAAAAGAAGTTAGAAGTATTTTTGTTATGTTGTAAATGGGCTTTTTTGGTTTGAACTGCGAGGTGGTCCTGGATGGGCCCCAACTATGAGTGGTACCTTTAAGCCTTAACCATAACCCAGACTAATTCCCGCTCACACCGGGTTGGCCCGTAAGGGGTAAAGTGCTGGTCAAAATGGTGACTCCATACGAGAGCATGGATCGAACCCCTGACTTTGGGTGTGTTTGTAAAATCAATTTCATATATATTTTATTTTATTTTATAATTTGGGCACCTATATATATATATATATATATATAATGTACCTATATTTTTGTATACTAAATTACGTATATTTGCTTATAATGGACCATATTCAATAATGAACCTATTTTCTCTTATAAATAAGGGTTAATGACCTAAATGGTCCCCAAACTATTGCCCCAGTATCATTTTGGTCCACCAACTAAAATTTTCAATTCAAACGTCCTTAAACTTTTCATAATGTACCAATTTGTTTTTGTGCTTAATTTCTTTTCTTCTTTATTTATAAATAAAATAAATTGAATTTGATTGTTAGGGTTCTTGTTATAGGTGGAGAGCTGTTAAGAAATTAGATTTTTCTGTTGACTCTGAGAGTATGTTGAGTGTTGAATCCATTGATGCACAAATTGAAATGGCCCCAAATTCTAACCCTAAACCCAAGCTTTCAACAACCACCCCATACATTCCACCGGAGCTTGTGTTCGACATTCTTTTACGGCTTCCGCCCAAGGATTTTATGTGATTCGTGTATGTTTGTGAAGCTTGGAATGCCATCATCCATGGCCGACATAAAGACTGAAACTTGCTGAATTGCTAACAATGAATCTTGCAACAATTTAGTGGCAGTTGGGAGGGAGTAGGAAGAAGAAGAAGAAAATGGGAGTTTTGGGGACCAAAATGATATTGGAGCAATAGTTGGGGGGCCATTGAAATCAATAACCCGGGAGTTTTGTGTTAGCTTCGCAAAAAGTCGTATATACCCTTCAAAAACTCAGTCACGTGGCCATCGCGTGATCAGAAGTCACGGAATCTGTAACGGATGGACCATATTGGTACATTATGAAAAGTTTAAGGACGTTTGAATTGAAAATTTTAGTTGGTGAACCAAAATGATACTGGAGCAATAGTTTGGGGACCATTTAGGTCATTAACCCTATAAATAATGTACCTCTATATTTTTGTGTACTAAACCTTGGATTTTGAACATTTTCTTAAAATATACCAATTTCAAATTGCAAATAACAAAAATAGTTGTCATGTGAAAATTAAAATAAGAATTCTTTAAAGGCACCCATGTTGCAATTGACCAAGGAAACCTCAACTCTCATCTTCTATCATTCAAAGCCACTTAATATACATATATATATATATATATATATATATATATATATATACGACACTTAAAATATGAAGAAGATATGCATTAATTTTTGAGGGGCACTTGCATTTTGATCCTTTTATTATAATAATATCGTTAGTATGTATCAACCAAGTATTTCTATCACTATTTGGGTAAAATCTCAATCTGTCACTGTTATATGGGGCAGCTTTGTTAATGATCTCACCTTATCCAAGCAAGCATTGGTTTTTTCTTTTCCTTTTCGGACGCATATATTTTAAGCAACTTGTGTCGTTGCTGAGATTAGCGTCTTCCGCATGCCAATTGCTATATCAATCAGCACTAGGAGAAGGCCACAATTCAATTCATTTATAACCATATATTAACTATCTACGAGTCTACCACACGACAATTTCCCCCAATTTTCTTTTGATTACCTACTTTGCAAAAGATGACAGACAGAAATAGGGCTTTTTTTTTTCTTCCTTTTTTAGACGAGCAATATTGGAGAATGTGAATCAAATATAAGACCGAAAATGCATAAATCAATGCTTTTAATCACTCAGCTACAAGCCCTTTGTAGGATATGACTCAGATATATTAATAACTAACGAATTCAATCAGCTCCCACAACAAATAAAGACATAAATAAAGGAAGCAAAATCAGAACTCTGCTATTCTCAGTCAATCACGATATGATAAGCATTATGATGTTTTCACGTGATATAATTTAATTGGTCAAAAATAGTAAAATAATGTTATCTCCATTCATACAACTTTTTCTGCTCCCAGAGACTCAAGGTTGAAAAATATGAAGGTTCTTTTCGTGTCGAGTTGTGACCATGGATCATTTGCATTGATTTGATTCGCATAAGCCACAAGCCAAATCAGCCAATTGTAAAGGTAACATCAAGTCCAATCAATCAGTCTCAAATTATCAAACCACCGTCCCAATACGTACAAGCAAAATAATCAACACAACATACGTAATTACGCCAAAAGAAAATTTTAATTAACAAAAAAATTCGGATTTAAAACAAACCTCTTTCAACGTGAAAAAAAAAAAATTAAATACCGGTAAATGAATAACTAGCTAATGAAAGAACCCTTAATTACTGAGGTAGTGTCAGTGATGGAATTATCACCCCCACCTTGAGAAAAAGTGAAAGGACAGAGGAAGCTAATGGAGGTCACTATGTCACACGTTGCACTTTTGGTGGATTGTAAATTTAGCACGTGCTACAGTGTAATATGAAAATAAAAATAAAAAAATCCACTATTGTGTTATTGAAACTTGAATCCCTTGATAATTTAGTTGTTTATTTTATTTTATACAATGGAAGGGGATTTTCCACACAAATATTACAAAGATGTCATGGGGTTCGAACATTAGACTATTAGTCTGTAAATCTAAATAGGCTATATGTAATCAATACTAACCGTGATCAGACATAGCTAGAACATGAAGTATAACAACTTCAAGCAAATAAGAAATCTTCTCTGCTATCCTGCTCCTTCTCTTAATCTCTAAATGAGGGTGAGTGTGTTTTAGTCGATAGCACAGGTACATCCTTTTATAAGCTTCACCCAAGAGACTTAAGCCAATTAAATTAGATGTTCTAATCCACATGAAACAAGGAAACCTATAACACTTTGTACTAAACCAAATAACCACTAATTACAAAGCTTTAAAGTTTGGCACAGTTTGCAACTCCTAATCGACATAGGACTAGGAAACCATAAGGCCTCGTTTGGTAAGCTAGACTGGACTAGACTGGATTGGATATATTACACTGGACTGGTTAGGATATGACTGGATTTGAAGCAGTTGTTTGGTGCAATAAACACCAAGTTGAGATTGCAGGAGTGGAAAAAAAAATAGCCAAATTAAAAAAATACAAAATAATTAAAATAATGAATACAATTCTCAAAAATCTAGTTGAGATTGGTGCAATAAACACCAACTAGACTTTTCTCCCTGGCAGGTACACCATTGAGCGGTCCATCTTCATCTCTGAGCTCGCTATGGTCCCTAACAGATGAGGAAATCGAGAAGAGGGAATGGAACAGAGACAAGGATAGCCCCGAATCCGAACTCGAACTCGAACTCGAACCCCAGAGGAAGACGAAGACGAGGAGCAAAAAATCAAATGAGCAAGAATCGCAAGGCCCCATAAAATCTCAAGAACAAATTAGATCAGATCTGCAAGAATCGCAAGGCTCCTCCTTCAAATCAAATCTCAAGTTTGGTCGGATCTACTGGAAGATGAGACGATCTGCGTGCAAACCAAACTAGAGCACAAGAGAGAGAGAGAGAGCAGCAAACCAAACCAGAGCAAGTCGCGAATCAAAGAAGGAGGCGTGTGTTGCATTCCTAAGAGGACACAAATTAATGTGCAAACAACCAATTAAAAATACCCGCAAGTGCACGAATCTATTGAAGTATAGATTATGTAAGTACGGGGT
>NW_018921537.1:161765-218374 GCF_002207925.1 Prunus avium
ATTAACTCTTACATTCTCCCACTTGGTCAAATAATCACTAAAGTACCTATATCAATTACTGTAAGGCCTTGTGAAGCACAAACTAACCATATTTCCTTACCAAGCTACTACCAACAATGAATTGTGATAATGAGCTATGAACACTAACCAGAAGAAAACTTTTGGAGTTTTTACAACCACACTTGTCACCTTTCAAAATTACATAAGGCTACTGTCAAGATTAAAACTACAACATTAACATGGTAAACTGAAAGTGATAGTAAAACCACGAACATTCATATAGTCCAACTTACAGGATTACTCAAGATCCTTTTCTTTTTCTTTCGGCAAAAGATATCACTATCATGAATGCATAACCCTAAACCCCCCCCCCCCTCTCTCTCTCTCTCTCTCTCCCTTTCTCACGGCTTCGGCCTCCCTTTATCTCTCTTCCCGAAGAGAAAGCTTCATCCTTTCAGTTAAAGTTGCATCTTCTTAAGACCATTTAACTGACTTAGTCATCGAAGGGCCTTTGACCATCATGGGTGTGCTCCGTTGACCAAATCTATTTTGAAAGGATCATTTTGGCCCTTGTAGTTTCCGTAAGAAAGTTAAGACTGTACTATCAAGCTCACTGGATAATCTTCATGACATAATTTCCTTTGAGATCAATTCTTCATAGCCACGGTACTTCTCAACCAGTGACGGATACAGGATTCCAAACCTTGGTAGACAAAAACTTACATACAAAACTTGACAAGAGCTTATAATAATTCACTATGCCAAATTTTGCCTTTAGCAACGAATAATATCCATTGCCAAATCACCCTTCCTACCATGGTATTACTCACCTTTGCCTATAACATTACTTTTATATATTTACAACATCAGTTTAATAATAAACAATGATGCTAAAGTTCCTTATGTGTACCAAAAAAATGTTGACCCCCGATGACTAAACATACAACGGATTTGGTAGTTTTAATAGTTCTGATGCTAAATACGGTTTATTGCATCATAATTTTATACTACACTGATGCATTTTCTAACTTACAACATCACAAAAATCAATAGTGTTTAGTTATAGGCATCAGTTGTCTTATGAGTAATGTTGTTTTAAATTTTGAACTTTAGTTGTTTGTGCAAAATTGAGGTTGTTATGAACAATATCATGATCTGTTGCCCATTACACATAAAAAAACATATATAAATTTAAATATATCCAACATTAGAATTTTTCCAACCCCACATATCACAACAATTTTTGCAATTTACATATAACAACATATTTCTTCATTCATCAACCTTGAAATTTGAGTACAAAAGAGAAATATAGACCAAAATATAAATTAAATAAGTAACCCTTTATTAAAATTATCATAATAAATTCCAACCAAATACAAGAAGGAGTCTGAAAATATTCACGAGGGAGCGTGGAAAATAATTTTTAGGAATTAGGACTGCAATAAAGAAACCAAATAGGAAGTTGAAATTTAGGTGTAGAGATGTAGACAAGTCGGGAATATGAATAATATTGGCGGAGTATGAAGTACCACTAAATATTGGAGTGGGATTGTATTTGCTCTTTGTGGTACTACCCTGATAGAACTTTCTCTCTCGGAAAAAACTTTCTAATTCTCTTATTTCTCTCTCACTTTTTCTCTTCTGATTGGTGTATCTTTCTCCCTTAGTAAGACCTCTTTTTATAGGCAGAGGCTAACAACAGATTTCCCTAAAGCAATAAATATTACAACCGCATTTGTTGCATCTATCTGTAGGTACACATGTCTTCACCTTTCATTTCACCTCTTACTTGTGGGCTCAACACCATTTACAACAGTTTTTTATTTTATTTTATATAAGGGGAGGGTGTTTTTCACACACATACTACTAAGGTGTTATGGGGTTCGAACCTTAGACCATTGGTCTACAAATCAATGCCTTTTTTTCCACCAGCATGATAGTTTGGACTATTTTATTTTATTTTATTTTATTTTATATCGAGACATTCTTTTTTGATGAAATTGGGGGGGAGGGGATAAACCCTAACAAACAACTACAAATTAGAAAGGGAAATCTGATGAGAATGAGAGACCCCTAAGAGATCATCTACCAGAGCATTATTAGCCCACACATGAGCATTATCAAAATAACAAATGCCTAAGTCCAAGTTGTAGCTCCACAGCAATCTTGCAGCAAACCAGCAAGTGGGTGAAACCAAGAGACATCAGTTTGTTGGATAAGTTGTACACCAAAAGCTGAATCCATTTCAATGATCACCCTATAGATATCTTTATCCAAAGCCATTTTAAGACCAAAAAATAAACCTCATAGTTCAGCTTCAATTATTTGGCACTTTCCCAAGTTCACTGCAAACCCCTTAATCCATTCTCCAGCACAGCCACAAAGAATACCGCCAGCACCAATATTCCCAGAGGTATGTTTGCAAGAACCATCCACATTTAGTTTAACCACTCTAGTACCATAAAATTCCAAAGCCAAAAAAATATGTATTTTCTCCCCAGCTATATTACCACCGCAAGGAACCTTACTCCATTCAGAAATAGCATATAAGATGATTTGCATGGTGTTAGAAGGAGCAGCCTCATCAACATTAAAGATAGATTGTCAAACCTTGTGAAACCCCAAATTTTTAAATACGTATATTAATATTTCATAAAATTAAATATTTACAATTATTAGTCTTGAAAACTATATAATTAATAATATATATATTAATTGTATGGCAAGTTACGTAAAGTTAGCTATTAATTAGTATAGCCTATCAAATGTTATTGCATGACTTTAATTATTTCAATTCATTTCAGCATTATTTATTATTATTATTATTATTATTATTATTATTATTATTATTATTATTATATATACTCACTTTACAAAAATTGTTAGAAAGACATTTATGCTTACTAAGCATTTGTTGAAGATTGACGTGTTGCAATGTAGTGTCCTCAAAACCAATTAAAGCATGAAGTGTAAGAATGATAGTTATTCCTATATATATAAACTTGATAGGAGAGTGCTCACTAAGCACTCTACAAAGCCAACACATAAGGCTATTTGGGAGTCTAGGAACCTATAGACTAATTAGGTGGCACAACATTAAGCTTCATCTACCGACTCTAGCTTACTATAAATAGGTCTACTCAATAGTTCTTTGATCATAGGTACTTGAAGTGTGTTAGTTTCCTAAAAATCATAGACAGAAGAAAGAAAGAGTGAGAACTAAGTGTGTTGAGATTTTGGAGAAGCTCAAAGTGTTTGGACTTACAACTGGGAGTTATACAATGGCTTTGGATTTGAGGTAGGGGTTCTTTCTTGGGGAGGTTTTGCATAAATTGATTTAATTAAATATTGTGAACACTATATTATGCTTGGTAATATTGTTTGATTATTATCCTTGATATTGGGTGTTTACATGATTGTAAATTATCATTATAATTTGATTAATATTGACATGTTCATATGTTGTCAGTGGTGTTTGGAATTCTTGGGTTGACAAAGAAATTATGGAAAAGAGGGTAATGGGAAGGTTCTTTTGTGTAGTTGAGTCTGACCATTGTAGGGACCAAGTTCAGGCGAGCCCGTGTGCACAGTAGATTAGGAAATCGGCGGTATAATTGTCGATTGGGTGATTTGGGCTTGGAGATCAATGGTATGGACAAGATGACTAGCAAAAGGGGAATTATGGGATGATTGAAATGGGTGTTAGTTTATATAATGGGGCATTCAGAATCACAGTGGTAAAATGCATGGTATGGGACATGCAGATTTGCTTGCCCTATTATATAGATTAACGGGTTGGGTAGAATTGAAGTTCATTCATGCATTGCATAAATTGTATATTAATAATCTCACTAATCACATAAGACATAGGACTCCTACTGAGCATGTAATGCTCACCCCTTAATGAAATTATTGCAGGTTTTGAATATGAAGTTTAGTTGTGACAAGGAAACAAGAAGAACGAGTTGCAGATAGTTTTGGATGTTTTGTTAAGATTCGGTACTTTCTTGAAATTTTGCTTGTAAAATTACAATGTAAATTACTTTGGTTTAAATAGAAGTTTTATATTTAATTCTCATGTTTCTTGCTATTTAAATTTTAGATTTTAGTTTTTTTCTTTTACCTCACACTCTCAATAAATAAGTAAGTAATTTGGGGTGTGACAAACCTTTAGAGAAAGAGATGAACCCGCATACCAATAAAGCCTTCCCTTCCACTTGATGAGAACCTTAAGGTGGTTTCTCCATTTCCGCAAGTACCAACAAATAAACACAAACATAGAGCACCAAGAAATACTCCCAGACCATCTATCCTTGGAAATAATATAAGTAAGTATAAAAGAAATTATTTCGTTGGTGGGGATGCAAGAAGTATCGCCAAATCTCTTTGGACCTTGGACTAACTCTCTGCTTCATTTGGAAGTGGTAATTCTTAAGCCCATTATTTTGGGTCTCCATGGGCCAATTAGTTTGGGCTTTTTAGACCCATGGGTATCTCTTGATTAGTGTTGGTTTAATTAAGGATTAACTACACTTTAGTCCATAGAGGTTTAGTGTTAGTATTGAAATGGGCTCCATGGTTTCAATTACATAATTTTCATACCCAACATTTCAAAGTATTATCAATTTACACCTGCCGTTACGTTGACTGTCAAAGTCAGACGTTATATGTTGACGTGGTAGCCATGTGACCCACCTCATAACCAAACAGCAGTTAGAAAGAGATGAGACGAAGGGCAATTTCGGGAAGAAAAAAAAAACGCTTAGCTGGGCACACGTTCCAAGGCGTGGCTCCAATAACCCCACGCTTGGACAATGAGATCGAACAAACTCAGTTTCTTGTTTTGGATAGATTTTGAGAAAAAAGTGGAGAGGAAACTCACGAAGAAGATTCAATTGGTTGGCCAGAATGGATGAAGAGGCGCTGATGTGTTGGTGTGGCAAGGCTGCTACAATTCGAACCTCTTAGATAGATTCGAATCCTAGGAGGCGATTTTCCATGTGTGCAGCAAAGGTGCGTGAGACTAAGAAGGGTTTTAAAGGTTGTCAGTTCTGGGCATGGTTTGATCTGGCCATGTGTGAACGGTTAAAGGCAGTAATTCCTGGGCTTCTAAAATGGCGGAATAAGCTGGAGAAATCAGTGGCAAAGGCAAGACAAAGAGAAAAGGTCGTTTGGGTTTTGTTGGTGGCTTCGTGGGTTCTATTTGCAAGCATCACTTTGGGAGGGATGTGTGGATGTGGAGTGAACAAAAAGAGGAGCTTGGAATTAGCTTCTGCCATTGAATGAATTGTTTGTGGGTTGTTTGTGTGATTCTGTAAGTGTTGGGTTGTTACTGGCATTTTTGTAACGGTTTTCCTAATTATTATGTAAGGGTTAAGGGTTATGGGTAAGGATTAAGGGTTTAATTGCTGACTTTTTGTAACTTGATGAAGTGAATGGAATGCAGAGAATTACATCTAAATGAAGTGAATGACCATCATAACGAGTATGCAAATGAAGTGAATGGCCATGTAAATCTGTGTGCTAGTGAAACTATGCAAAGGAATGCCTAAAACAATGTAAAGATAAGTTAGAAAATTAGCCCAAAACAATCAAGTGAACGGCCAATAGTGGTCTATGTGCTTGTCAAATTATGCAAAAAAATGTAAACATAAGTTATAAAATGGATGCACCTGGAACAATCAAGTGAATGGCCAAAATAATGAAGTGAAGTGCCAAAACAATCAAGGGAAGTGGCAAAACAATGAATTGAAGTGCCAACCCAAAAACTTAGAAAATTCTACATTCAAAATGGGCTCAAAATAGCTAGATAATAACATTGACAATTACATATTTCATGTCCTTTGAAATTCATTCCAAAATGGCAGTTTCAAATGACAATTTCAAACTTTGGATCTGCCATGTCAGTTGCAGCATTGAACTCTGGCCAATTCTTATCAGCTTCATAGTCAAATTTATACTTGGAATAATCCTTGCACTCAGAATCTTCAAAATCCAATTCAACATATGTAGGCCAATCAACAGCAGCCTCATTCCTAGTTTGTTTAACCCCAGTCCATTCAGTTTGGTCATCCACCCATTCTTCAAAAAAACCATCATCTTCATCTTCACTAAAGTTCTTGGAAATCATATAATCTAAGTCCTCACTGTCAGCAAAATCATCATCTTCATCTTCAAAGTCTGCAACATTTACATATCTTCTTCCACTTCTCAACGTCATGGAATGCCTTTTGGACTCGGTCCTAATGCCCTCAACCCTTCCTTCCACACCTTCTTTGTCTTTTTGGTGAACAGTCTTTGTCCTCCTTAAAATGCACCATCTTTTTTTACCAAAAGCACGCTTCACCCTATGTGACGTTTCATCCGTCACTTTATCCTTGCCTTTGCCTTTATTAGAACAACCCTTATTAGCCTTTTCTTGGCCGTTGTCAGAATTCTCCTCATTATTCACAGTAGCAGTTTCTTTGCCTTGTTTAGAAGCTTGATCAGTCAACCCTACTTGATTTAACCCTTGTTCATTCAACTCTTTGCCTTGTCCGCCTGCTTCTTGATTCAACCCTTCGTCATTCAACTTTTCTTCATTCAACTCTTCTATTACAACACTTGTTTTTTTCACCTTTTGCACCTCAGATACTCCCCCACCCACTGGAACAATGGCACCATAATTGTCATCAAGCTCTTCAATCACTACCCCAGTGTTGGTCCCAACATCATCACCAAATTTATAAATATGTTTGAAGCCACTTGACTGTAAAACTGCTCTTGACTGCATGCCAAGACATGTTCTAGGAATATATTTATCAACCTAGTGTATGGCACAAATACTAGCATGTCTAATACATCTGCATCCTCACTCAGCTTAACTAGGCCACCATCAAAATGATCACCTGGAATACTGTACCAGTAGTTAATCATACCTTCATACCCTAAATCATTTACCATGGCATTTATCTCAATCATTGACATTCTATCATTATCACAATAATCGAACCAATCAACAGACTCATTCACATAATAGCTACCTCTTATTTCACCATTGTGGTACATTTCAATAGAAAATCCATCCTCATCCCCTGCATGTCAAAAGCCACACATCAATTTTACCAAACAAAAATACGTTTAAGGCTATTTACAAATACACACATACAAATACGAATACGAATATAGATACAAATACAAATACAAATACAAATACACACATACACATACACATATACACACACACATACAAAATATTACCACAAATAAATACAAATAAAATAAGACATACGCATACACACATACAAATACAAACTTTCTATGTCAATACACACATACACAAAAGAAAAGATTTCCAGTGGTTGTAGGACCACATACAAAAGCCAAAGTTTACTTTTGCATACCACCTACCATTCACACCATTCCATCTACTAATTAAATGGACACAGTGAAACCGACACCTAACTCGAAACTCACAATCCATTATAAAAGCCAAACTTTCACTCGACACCAAACTCGAAACTCAGACTCCTATTTGAAAGTTTCACTCAAAAACACCATCTGCCAAGTACCTTAGCACACTAACCCATACGTACCGTAGAAAGGTTCTCCATATCCTTTGGGACAAAGTTCCCAACTCATATTCTTCAGAGCTTTCGGAAACCTCTATTTCGGTTTGATTTTTGCAGTCGATTTCAAATCTTTGCTCAAGATTTCGAACAAACCCTCTCCTCTACGTCTCAGTGTCTCTCAATTGAGTTTGTTTGATGTTGTTGTCCAAGCCTTCGGTATTGGAACAACGCCTTGGAACGTGTGCCCAACTGAGCGGTTTTTTATATATATATATAATATAATTTATTTATTTTTTCTGAAATTGCCCTTCGTCTCATCTCTTTCTAACTAATGTTTGGTTATGAGGTGGGTCGCACGACTGCCACGTTAGCATATAACGTCTAACTTTGATGGTCAATGTAACGACAGGTGTAAATTGGTAATACTTTGAAATGTCGGGTATGAAATTTATGTAATTGAAACCTTGAGCCCAGTTCGATACTGACACTAAACCTCGAAGACTAAAGTGTAGTTATTCCTTTAATTAATGACAAAGGGCTGCCCAATGGCGCTCACTATATAACTAGCAGGTATGGCATCATTATCAAATACCAACCAAGCCAATGACTTGACGCCCACTGGGTTTGAATTGAAGCCTAAGGGGTTCTTCTCAATGCATTAATGAATTTACCACTCTTGTTCTCAAGTCAAGTCCTTCAATAAAATTCCCCCTGCTTCATTTGTAGCAACTTAAGGAGAAGAAGATCGTGGATATGGAAAGCCACCATACCATGCTGAAGCAAAAGCTAGGATTCTTTGATACACTTAAACAATCCTTAAGTTTAATCTACAACACTAACTACTTCATTCTACTCACCTTTCTCTCCTCTCTACCTCTCTTCTGCTTCTCAGTTTACTATGAGCTATTGCTCCAAAGAACCCTGGTTCAAATCTCAGAATTTGTAAGGCAACAACACCCTAGTAACTACCACCACAGCTGGCAAACACTGCTCCATACGGCCGCCCGAATGACCGACAAATTTCTCAACAACTTGATTCAACTGGGATTTCTTTATGTGGTGCCTCTTCATCTCCTAGAGCTCTGCACTGCTTTTGTCACAGTCTATTTAGCATCGACGACACTCGCAGAAGGAAAAAAAATAGCATCCAAAGCCAATTTTAGAGGCACTCTTGTCACATCCATCTGGGTTCTTTTCTTCTCAACTTGCACTCTACTTGGATCAATATGGTTAGCATCAATCTACTATGTTATATTGAATAACTTGGGGTACAACTATAAGCTGTATTTTGGAGTGTTATATAGGGCAGCTTGTATGGCACTGCTGGCAAAGTACTTAGAATGGAGGTCTATATGGAACATGGCCATAGTGGTTTCAATATTGGAGGATGCAAATGGAGCTAATGCATTGATACTATCTGCTCATCTAAGCAGAGGCAACGAGCGGCAAGGGTTTCTCATAACGCTTGTTTTCTCTGTTTGGGGGCTTGCTTTAAGGTGGTCAGGGCTCTATTTTGAATGGTATGAAAGAGGAAATGGGATTTTTGCTCAGGTTGGGCTTTTCTGCATGGTTAATGTGATGAAGTGGGTCGTCTATATGGTTTATTTTTTCAACTGCAAAAAGCGGATTTTGAAGAAGGAAGTTGACATGGAAATGGGAAAAGTTGAGAGGAGTAATCTGAGAACAGAGAAAACAGAACCTGCTGATAATAATAGGTCAGATTGTAGAACAAAACTAGAAACAGAGTAGGTTCTGAGAGGCATTGCGAGCTTCATACATGCTCTTCTTCTCGTATCTCTCTGTTCAGGGCCTGTTATATAAACCACAGGTTTACAGGAAAACATGTAATGAACATTAAATGGAGCCAAAACTAGCTTGCTTATATTACTATCTTTGTAACTATCCATAAAGGAAAGACGATCTTTGAAAGTATCGTTGATGTCACTAAAGCTCTAACAATCCCAATTGGGACAAACTCTAGAACAGCAATTTAAATATCAATTATTCCATGGTTCATTGCTCTGGAAAAACTATTTCAACTAGGCCAAAAGCAGGTACTCAGCAATAGCCAATCTACTCGTTGGATGCTATTGAAAATTTTCCTCCTCAATTTGCTTTTGCATCAATCACCTTCTTTGCAAAAGATGGTAGACAGAAAGCAGCTGTGTGAATCTGAAAATGAGATAAATAATTAAATCCAACAGAAAAAAGGGGATAATATTGACAAGCTCACCCAAGAAAAAAAAAAAAAAACAAGTCACACCTCAGAGTTGTAAAATTTCAATGGTCTTGATTTTTGACTGTCACTTGCATCAATTGGATTCACAGGGTGCTTAAAATCCACAGCAGGTCCCTCGGTAGAACAAAGCATAAAACCAATCACCCCACTGAAGAAGTAAAAAGCAAAATCAGCAGAAAAGATAGGAGCATGTCTAATCAGACTAATCACAGACCAAGTCACCAACATAGAAAAATAATTAACACTCTACTTTTTACAACACGATGCCAACTTGTCATACTGGAAGACAATCAAACAACGGATGGCCGTGTAAGTGATGGAGTTACCACTTTCAGCAAAAACTAAATAAAAAATAAAACTAATTTCAAAAGTAAAAGAACAAAGAAAACTAACTTCAGAAAAATATGGTGGTCTCTAAGTCACATGTTGCACTTCGGAAACCATTAGTTATGATAATTTACCAGCTAGTACATTGCAAAATGAGAAAATGCCACTATTAAACTAGTTAGAAACACAAACATGCAACCATGCAGACACATCCTTGTGGACCTGTGTGTGCGTGTGTATGAGGGAGAGAGAGACAGAGGGAGAGGATGTAAAAGAGACTGAGAAAAGTGCATGCCTTGGATATGTAGGGACTGTAGTCCATGCGTAGTTGACGGAGCCTTTAAATATCTGGCGACAGTTGGCCACAATATCCTCAATGATGTGCATGTGAAGCCATATACTCTCTGCCTGTGTACACACGACTCCTCCTGGACGAAGAGCATTTGCTACCGTCTGAAAAAAGGGCTTCTCAAAAAGCTCTTGTGCAGGACCTAATAGAAACCAAACATCCAAACCAGTAAACTCACACATAATTCTCAGGTTCCTATTGGGAGTATGATGCATGTCATTTCTTATTAATACCTATTGGGTCAGACGAGTCCACTATTACAGCATCATAAGTTCCTGCAGGAACAGCCTTCAAAAATGCAACTCCTACAATATCGAAAGAAAGCTTATGAGGATGCCATTTGCAAGAAGCGAAAAGAAAAGGCAAGAAAAATTAGACAGAAGAAGAACAAGCTGATCTTACCATCACCAACATGAAGTGTGACTCGTGGGTCCTCATATCCAATAGCTACAGCAGGGAAAAACTGCTTAGACACCTGGAATGGAGTAGCAAGAATCAACCCTTTATCATTTCATCCGATATTAGTCAGAAGTCTTTAGTCCATTTGTGCATGTCAAATGAGAACCGCATAAAAACATGCATGTTCCAACCACATTGAATTCATTCGAGTATGATGTATTAGCTACTTTGAATAATTGATACAATAAAAACCCAAGCAGAACAAACCCAAAGATATGATTGATATTACTTACATCAACCACCATCTTGTCAATCTCACATATATCTATCTGCTCAACAGAAGAATAGCGAGCCACTTCCCGCAGGACTCCACCATCTCCTCCACCGATAACCAAAACCTAAAGAATACCAATTTGGAAAGATAATTAAAGAACAACAAATCATAGAGAACAAAACTACTGCACTTCACAAATCATGTTCCTAACAAAGGTTTGTGAACAATAAAAACAGGGGACTGTCATGTCCTTGGGTACATGACAACTTGTTTTATTGTTATGAAAAATGTCAAATCAGATTTCTAGTTAGTGATTTAGCTTAAAAATAATAATATTAACCTTCGTTGGGTTTGGAATTGAGCTGAGGGGAAGATGAGTAATCATTTCTTGATAGGCACATTCATCCCTTTCGGTTAGCTGAATCACCCCATCCAATACAAGAACCTTTCCATATGTTGATGACTGTAAGACGAAATCATAGCATCAATTAAGATAATTTCTCTCTTTTCTAAATAGAAAATAGAAACTGGTAAAAAGTAACACTAACATCTTCTGAGAAGTGTCAAATACCTGGAAGACCATCACATCCTGATAGTCAGACTTCCCTTGAAATAGAATCTTCTCTATCTTCAAGGAATGTGCCTCTCCTGCATAATATCATGCATAAATCAATTTCCACAAAGTATACAGCCTAGTTCTATAATCAGACTGTCTATCAAACAACAAAGACTGAAAACATTCTTGTTTTCATTTGGACAACACATCAAGGAAAAGCAACAAAGCCAATTATTAATCTTATGCTTCAAACATACAATGCTTGCTTACAGGCAACACTATACACATTATTACTCCCACAAACACAAATTATTCATTAAAGTAAAACTGCAGGTATCGTAACATGAAACCATATAGCATCAACAGATCGAACTTCCAAGTGACCCAGTACCACTACACATTTCAGCCTCAAGCAGTATGCATTGCAGTCCACACTTGATGACATAGAAGAAAGCGGAGGAGGTTCCTCACTAACAATTATCACGTGGCATAGTCTTGGGTTTGGAATTTTAAAGACCCTGACTTTAGTACTGGGCGAAAAAAGGTGGTTGGAAACACAGCTTTTCATGGGAAAGAAACTCATAAACAACACTGAAAAATTGCAAATTGACATGAAATCCTAAGGTAGCTCTGGAGAAAGAAACCCATAATAAACTATGGAGACAAGACAAGCATCATGAACTGATATATGTGGTCCAAAATCTAATGAAAATGGAATAATGTACGCATGTCACAGATAGCACACTTAATGTATTCCCATATAATTTGCACAATTTATTACTTTCATTCGAAATTGTTATTCTGTACAAGAACCCGTTCCCATATGAATTTCATAATCTATTAGTTTCATTCTGAAGTGTTAGTGTACAATAAACAAATCACAGGATTTCATTAGCAAGCATTAACCAATAACAGCCATACACATAAAGATTTTTAAAAAACCCAACAACGAGTTCATAACATTCCTTGCTACAAATACACTATTTGGACGGCTTCGCAACTTTCCCACAATTTCTGAGCTGCCAAGCACATGTCATAGCGAGAGGAAAACAAAAAGATGGGTAAGTAAGAGAAAACCAACCTGGCCACATTGGGCTAATCTCTGAAAACCACCCAGGAATAACAGCAGAAACACCATCAGCCTCTTTGCCAGTGTCAGTCTCCACAGACACGGTTGAGGCCGCATAGACTCCGTTCTCTTCTTCCTCTCTGGACCTCTTCAATGGAAAATCAGCAGACCCCGCCACAATCTCTTCCGCCATAGCCAAACGCTGAAGAAATGGAACCAAGAAAACCTAAAGAGACGATATGAATGACTGGGCCGCGAGCGAGCAAGCGGTTTAAAGACTCAGAGACAGAGACCACACAGTCTCTCGGCGTTGCTCGCTTTATACAAAAATTCCAGGAATATTATTATTGTTATTAATTCTCATTAATTATATTTAGTAATTAAATATTATGAAATAAAGTTCGGTAATTAATTTGGTGAGGCACAAAAAGAATCTGATTACTGCCTCTGCTTACTAGTGACGCGTTTGTTTGGCATTTGCTTTTTCTCTCCTACTTTCCGACTTTCCGACTTTCTGAACTTTCCCTTTGTGAGACTGACTCTGATTCAACCATTATTATAACAATATATTATTTTATTGTAATTTAATTCTTTTTTGGAAGGTACAGTATAAAATGATAAGGTTCTCAATTAGGGTTTGCTCAATTTGGCTTTTGTTTTTGTTGGATTTGCGATTTGGATACAAACAAATATTCCAAAATATCACAACTTTGCTGTGCTTGATTCTAGAGCCAATAAGTGCCCTTCCTTTATGGGTAATTTACATATCTCGCCACTGATTTGTCATTTATTCCTTTTTGGTGGGTATTTATATTCGAATAATTTGATGTGGTCGGTGGGTTTGTGTGGCATTTGGTGTGATTGAGGGGGTAGTATTTTCCTTTAGGTAAATGGGGAACAAAGCCACATTAAGAGTGGGGCAGCAAAATCCAGTGGTTAATCAACTTTAGTCACAATGGATTGTGAATTGTTTGATGTGTGATTATTAGGATGACTTGAGACATAAAATTATAATACAAGAGCATGAGGATCATAAAAAAAAAACATAGGGGTAAAAGAGTAATTGTGTATTTGTACGCCCCGGTATTTAAGAAAAAATTTAGTATTTGCGGATTAAGTTAAAGTGGAAACGGAATACATTCTCCATTAAACTAAATATTACTAAAACAAATCATCATCAAATAGTATTTGTGGATTAAGATTAAATTGAGACTTTGGCAGTTGTGTGTGAAGTAGAAAATGGTATGTGGACATGTCAATGAATTGGATTTTTATTCGAATTCGGTGTAATTAATAGGAGATAAATTGGACTTCTCAATCCGTGAATTCGATTACAATCCAAGTCCGGTAATTCAATTATAAATGGATTCGGATAATAATCCTATCCGACTTAGTATGAAGTATAATTTAATTTTTCTATGCTTTATATTAATATTTTATATGTGTAAATGAGTCATTTTAATTTTATATGCACTAAGAATACACTTAAAACTAATTTTTATGATAAAATATCAAAATTGGATATAAAAAGTAGATAAATACAATAAAAGATCAAGGCTACTACTGAAATTTTGATTTTGTGCACATATCAAAATAAATCCAATTCAATGTGTAGTAAATATGAATTGATAGGTGCAATTTGATAGTTCAAATTTGATAATATGTTTTTAAGAGTACTGCTATTTCCACTCCATTGTCCTATTTTCTCACTCACCTTATCTTCTCACCCACCATGTAAATTTGAAAAAACACAATCATATTTTTCCACCCACCTTTACTCCTAAAATACCCTTTCATTATTAATTCAACCAAAACCCAAAAATCAAGCAAAAAATTAAAAAAAATAATGCAAACAAACCCAGCAACCTCTTCCTATTCTTCTTCTTCAATCACAATTCCAAAAAATCCCGAAAGACACCTTTTAGTCCCAAGTCCCTACAGTATGCCCTTGCTTTCATTGAAAGCATGCTACCTCCAACCCCCTGACAATCCAAAACCCAATAACCCTTTGAGTTATTCAACCTAAAACCATACCAAATAAAAAACAAAAGAAAAAGAAAGAATCAATTCATTCATAGGGGTGGCTGTCGAGAGGAGGGAGGAGACAAATAAGGAGAAAAAAAGGAGGAGAGGGAGGATGGATGGGTGCGCGGGAAGATAAGACAGATAGTAGGGTGGGTCTTTCTTGGCTGTTGAAGAGAAAGAGGGGGGAAGAGTGAGAAGGAGGAGAGAGGAGGTGGGGTTCGGATGTGTGGTTGGGTGGTGGGGCGGTCGGGGTTTTGTCGGGATGAGGGAGAAGTGGGTCTTAGAAGTTATTTTATAAAGGGCTAAATTTGTCTTTAGAATTTTGAAGATAAGGTGGGTGGAGAAATAGGATAAGAATGTGGAAATAATAACACTCATTTTTAAATATATATTCGGATTTGAATTGAGGTATATTCAATCCAAATATGATTCGTTTACAGGCTTTCCCAATTCCCATCTCCACCATTTTAATGAATAAAGTTAATTGTCTCGTGTGCAATATAAGCCATGCATGTTGGAGGCTTGTTGTGGGAACAAAATTTAAAAAATTCCTATTGTTGTGGAGCAAACAATGAGCATCATATAGCTGATTAAGATCAGCCCACGTGGCAATTATGAGTGTGTGAACACATCGTTTGGTAATGATAAATTGTGGGCGATTTGGTTGCTTTCATTTTAAGATAAGACGACAATGATGCTCAAATGACCAACTTTTGCCCAAATATTTTGATGGCTTTTCTTCGATTGAGTTAACAGTGGGATTACGCTGTGCCTTGGCTGGTCTGCCATGCAGCCATGCACGCATGGTTTTGGTATCAACTTTGGGTCATGAATCTCAATGATGTCCGAAAACATGGGATATTGGCAAAGTCTCATTCCTCTATAATCATTTCACAAAGTTCTTTTTTATATATATGTTTTCTAGCGATATTTTAAACTATTCTGATGTATAGAGAAAAGGTAGACTAAACCGGAGTGCACGGGAATGGATCTTGAAATCCAACTTGTTTTTGTAGCCCAAGAGCATTGTCATTGAGAACTGATTAGGCCTGTTCGCCCAAAGAATGGGCTCTACCGAACCAATTTATCAGCTTTAATATAAGAGACCAAGTATGGTCTGTGATCCTTTGATTCCTGGGAGCAAGTTTAAATTTATTTATTTCTAATATGTCCTAATTTATTCCCATCACATTATAAAATAATATGAATGGCATTCACCTGATTAGGTTTTGTATTTTGATTTAAGGCGATTGAAATGCATCATAAAAAATAATATATCCATCATCACATTCATGCACAGAAAATAAGACAAGAAAGTGTACCGAGTACGTATGGTAGCAGAAAATAATAATTAAAAACCATACTGAGATTTTTTTTTTTCTTTTGACAATTATTTGGCGCCATTAACAATAGAGATCAAGATTTGGTGCATATTATTTTAATCATATTAGACCATCTCCAACTATATTGGGACTAAACTCAAAATTTCACTCTCTAAAATACAAGGGTAATCTGTTGAATTGCCCGTTGAATTTGTACATAACTCTCAATTTACTCCCTGATCTTTTTTTTAGCGAATTGAGGGCTCAAATTAAATTTTATTATCAATGTTCCCCCATCGTCAAAATTTGAATATTTCATCCATTAATCCGTCCATTTGACTTACGTTGACTCTCTTTTGAGGGTTTGTTTGGTCATTCAGCTCCTTCTTTTTGGAAAAAAAATTGAACAAAAAGAGGAAAATTGAACCCAAAAAAAAAAGAAACAAAGAAAAAGACACTATAAAAAAAAAAAAATCCTGAGACCCAGCCCCCTACCTCTCGATTTCTCTCTCCCCTCAATTCTCCCATGACCACCCCTCCCCACAAACTCAGAAATCCCAGCCAGCAAACACAAACCTGGAAACCCCTTTTGGTTTTTCACCCCTCCCCCACAAACCCACAAACCCAGATCTGGTTTTTCACCCCTCCCTCACAAACCCAAAAACTCTAGCCAGCAACCACAAACCCAAAAAGCCCTTCTGGATTTTCACCCCCCACCATCTCTCTGTGGTAGCAAAATGAAAAAGAAAAAGAGAAAACCTTTCCCTCCTTTGTTTGAGTCTTTGGTTGGTAATTTAGTTTGGACCACCACCATCTTGGTGTCTTGGTCATGGTGGCAAGCCAAAATGAAGAAGAAAGGTCTACGCAACCTACGGTGGGACACCACAAGACTTCAAGGAAGGTCCACATGGCATTTTCTTGAGATTCTGGGCAACTTAAATTAATTAGGTTGACCCCAAATTTTAGATTTTGGCTTGCTTGTGGGTATTCGCCTGTATTGCAGCCCACCCTGGATCGCTTCTGCTGCAACAAGAATACCTGGTAGTTGACAAATTAACATCCTATATAGTATCTTGGTGAGTTTTGACAGAATCTGTTGTTACTGGCAAGCTGCTATGGTGGTGTCTCTGCAAGGCTGAGGCTGCCAAATCGATGAAGACCCAAGGAAGGCGTCAAAAAGCCTGGTGAGGTTGACAATGAAGAACCCGTGCTGAATGACCAAAATAACCCTCAAAAGAGAGTCAACGTGAATCAAATGACGGATTAATGGATGAAATGTTCCAATTTTGACAGTGGGAGGAACATTAATAATAAAATTTAATTTGAGCCCTTAATTCACTAAAAAAAGGTCATGGGGTAAATTGAGAGTTATGTACAAGTTCAGGGGGCAATTCAGCAGATTACCCAAAATACAACTATTCATGTGTTGCTCAGACTCAAATTGTTTTTTCCTCTAACTATGCAAACTCATAATTTGAGTCCGCAACTTTATTAAATTGTTTAAAAATGGTTAAACCCTAATTTTCTTTTTGTCGTTAATTTTTTTTGACAATATTTTTATTTCAACATTCGTGATTTAATTTTATGAACATTTTAACCTAAACAAAGTTAAATTCCAAAACATAATATAATTTCACTTGAAAATAAAAACAAGTAGAACAACATTTTATTTCATAGACTTGAAAGTAAAAACAAGTACCACACGACTTATATTAAAAACAAATGCAACAATATGACTTATTTAGTTAGTTGTAATGCGGTCACAACATCTACATCATCCCAATCTATAGCCCCTGGAGCTAATACTTTTGCGTAAGCCCGGAATAATTTGAACCCTTTAGTGAAACCATCACCATAACTCCCTTCCATTTTTTCTTTACACTCTTCCGGTGTTAAATGAATTGTGTCATTATCACGCTTATGAACTACATATTTCCCTTTGATGATCTTGATGTTGGACTTTGGATATATCTTCTGGCATCAAATTTTTGAACTTTGAGTGAAGTCGGTCTCTAGAAACACTTGTTCAATGCATTTCTTGATTATTACAAGAGGTGGAGGTGGATTGCACCTAGGATGGGGGCATCCCCAATCAAATGTATGATGCTCCCTTCGATTGTTAGGTTCTATTGGTGTGGTTGATTAGGTTGCATATGGAGTAAATATTTATAGACAAATGGATGGGTACCTATATTTTTTACTTTTACTTTTACTTCATTGGATTCTTTTATCCTCCTTCAATAATATTTTGAACCCTTGTCCACCTCCACTTGTCTTCTTCAATTATTTTTTTGAACCCTTTCCCATCTCATATTGTCTTATTTCAATCATGTTATGAAACATTGCTCATCTTTGTCCATCTCACTTTATTGGATTCTCTTATCTTTCCTTATCTCCTATTGTCTTTTTCAATCATGTTCTGAAACATTACTCATCTTTGTCCATCTCACTTTATTGGATTCTCTTATCTTTTCCTATCTTTATTCAATTATGATCAAACATGTAGGCCGTAAGTACAAGAATCGAAAGAGAGAAAAGCGTCATCAGAATCTCATGGAGGACTACTTCTGCGAAAGACCACTATTTTCCCCAGTAGACTTTCGTAGGAGGTTCCGCATGCGGATAGAGCTTTTCTATCGCATCTTGAATGATGTCATTGCACATGAGCCATACTTTTCTATGAAGATAGACGTTTGTGGACAACAAAGTATATCCTTATAGCAGAAGATGACATCCGTTTTCCGAATGCTCGCATATGGATGTTCGGCGGACTCCACCGACGAATACTGTAGATTGGGTGAATCTACAACCCTTGAACGTTTTGCAAAAGTTTTGTTCTGCAATTGAAGCCTTGTATAGCCAATGGTACCTACGTTCACCAAATCCAGCCGACCTTTACAAGCTCTTGCACAAGGCTAGTCGCAGAGGATTCCCAGGCATGTTAGGCAGTCTTGACTGCATGCATTGTGAATGGAAAAACTGCCCCACTGCTTGGGCATGCTAGTTTACTGGTTACAAGCGTAAGCCAACTGTCGTTCTGGAGGTTGTGGCCTTGTATGACACTTGGATATGGCATGCCTTTTTCAGAGCTGCTTGATCCAACAAAAATATCAACATCCTAGCTCGTTCCCCCTTGTTCAATGATGTTGTCAATGAAGTGTCTACTTATCTTGTTGGACTTGATAGGCTTGTTGAGATTCGGTAAGTTTGTTTTGCTTATCTAGGAGCTTTAGCTTTCGCCTCATATCCTCTTTTAACTCATTTCCTTGTTGAACCAACTCAGACAAGAATTTTCCACTTTGGTTGAGATTCCCTTCAATACTTTTCCCTTTATTTTTGCAACCTTCTGTTTATCTCGCCCAAGCTGCCTTGGAGTAGGCATGACCACATCATCATCATCTTCTTCCAAATTGACCGTATGGCCACTATGGGAAGAATCTTTGGGTGTTGGTGTGGGAGCTTGATTTTGGTCGTTCCACTTTAGGCAATCTTTTAAGATTTGCCAAACATGATCCAACTTGAAAGGCCTATTGATAACCCTATTATCATTCCAAAAAAAAAAAAATATTTTTGCATGCAAGTCTTAAGCATGAGTTAAAAGAACCGATAAGTTATGACAAGAAAAAAAATCACAATATGAACATTAAAAGTCGAATAAAATTTGTACTAACCAAGTCCCTTGGATTGGACCCACTTGAAGGGCTTGCATTGGCCTTAATCAAACAAGCCTTCCAAAGAGAACATTGTTGGTTGATGATCTTGAACCGAGAAGCAATGGCTTGCGGTGTTCGAGCCTCCGATCTATCATTGGCCTTCATATTCTCCAAAACAACTTCTGGTACACCCTTTCCCAAAAATGTGTTATTTGGTTGATTCATGCCAATCACCTCTTCTTCAGAGATACATACCCACCCTTTGCATAATCCCTCATCTTCTTCTGGTTTCCAATTGATACCTCTTTGGGATTTTGGGGCCATATTGAACAACAAAGAAACTCAAATGAAAACAATTAGGAAAGTGAAGAAAGATAAGAAATTGAATTTGGTGGATTATTTAACAAATAGATTGCTATTTATAGAGTTTGGAATGAGTTTTGGGGTTGGATATGATTTAGATATATTTAAAATATTATTTTGATTGTTGGATTTTTTTTTCGTTGAAATCACTGTGGAAAAATCATACCCATTTATCAAAAGTGGCCGTTGGGTTTGAATGAAAAAAAGAAATGGTAAAGCAGCTTCAAATGTAGCCGTTGGTCAAAATTTTCAATCCAGGCAATTCATTAGGCACTATATAGCTGAATAAATTGACTGGGCAAGCTTTTAGCCCCAACAAATACATAGGTTGGAGATGGTTTTTGGGCTTAAAACTCAAAATTTGACATTCCACCCCTTGGGTTGGAGATGGTCTTTCCTGCAAAATGATATGGAGTTTTGTTTTTGCTACCCACTTGTGGGTGGGATGCCCCAATTAGGCCAAACGGATATGGCGTGCTTAATGTAACCTCACACACTAAATAGTGGTGAACGGATAAGATGGATTTTTGGTTTCTTGTTCTTGCTTTATACAATGCGATTACCTAATGTGATTAGAAATAGGGTGCTAGTTTTCTTACTCCCCTTTTCTCCATGTACACTCATTTTTGCTTTTTAATACTTTTTAATTAATTATTTTTCTTTTTTATTCATTCTATTTTCTATCCTACCCTTATCTTACATTAATTTTTTGGGGTAATTATATTTTTGGTCAATACGATTAGGTCCGAATTTAAATTTGGTCACTGAAATTTCAATTTTCCGAAATTCGTCACTGTAATTGCAATCGTGAACAAATCAAGTCAAATCTATTAATTATGTCAGTTAAGTCCAAAAAATAAATCAAAATCAAAATAAAAAATAAAAAATGAGAAAAGGTTGACCAAAAAAAAAAACCAACATTCATCAAGAAAGAAAATCTAGAAACCACCTATACCGTCCACCACCAAAATCCACCTATACCAGCTGGATACGACCACCACCATGAAACATGCAAGCCTGACCACCACCACCACGAGTCCATGATCGTCAAACCACCACCATCAAAACTATAACCAGCCACCACAGACCCAATCGAACCATCATCACCACCCAATCAGTCAATCAAACCATCACTAGCATACATAACCAGCCACCACATACCCAGCTCAACCACCATCACCACCCAATCGAACCACCACAACCATTAATTAGTGGAACCAGAGAGAGGAGGGTAGGTGTTTGCAGCCACCACATACCTAGAAGTGGATATGGCTCTCTTAAAAGTTGGGGTGCGGCATGAAGATAAAGTGAAAATGAGGGAAAGAAAAAGAAAATAGAAAGGAAAGAATAGGAAGAAAAAAAGAAAAAAGAAGGGATGGCTTGGGAAGGAAGAAGAAAAGAGGAAGAAAAAAAATACACGGGCCAGGAAGGAAAGGAAGAAGAAAAGACAAAGGAGAGAAGAGGAAGGAAGAAAAAGGAGAAAAGAAAAAGTAGGAAAAAAAAGAGATTAGATAGTTTTAGCCTTTAAAAAATATTAGAATTTAATTGTTTTCTTTTTATTTTTATTTTAGGTCAAACTCCTTAATTAAAGATTAGAATTTATTTATTTTTAATTAAAAATTAAAAAAAAAAATTTATTTTTTAGTTTGACACAACACCAAACATAGGTCTTCATTATTTTTACAATCCAGCTTCTTAGTCCGACACAACACCAAATGTAACTTAGTACTTAATCTAGCTTAGGCCAATACGAGCTAATCCAAAACAACCCTAGGATTTAATCCAGTCCATGACAGTCCACCGTACCAAAAGACCCCAAGAAGTTCTCCCGATACCTTTTTCCCCTAAACCCGACAACAGTCCCCACCATGACCACATACCGAACCTCTTGATTTCTCTCTCTCTCTCGCAGCTTAGATTGCAATAATGTTTAGATTTATTAGCTAATCAAATGGTAGGTTCAAACTTCAATTTCGTTGTGCTTGGTTTCTGAGTGGTGATGGGATTTTACAAAAGACATGTGAAATAAAGATGAATCCATCCATCCACTTCAAAATACCTACAAGAAAGAAGACTAATTAATTAACAAACTAAGTTGGAAAATCAAGTATAAAGAAAAAGAAATAATATAAAAATGAAGTAAAAAGAAATTAATGTAGAGTAAGGGTAGAATAGGAAAGAGAAAGAACAAAAAAGGAAAATTTTGATTAAAAAGTATTAAAAAGTAAAAATGAGCAGAAAGTGAAGAAAATGAGAATACAAAAATCAGAAATATTGTTTAAAAAAAAAAGCGATTAGAAGAAGATTGAAACACGTGACTGACTCAAACTCACCAACCCATATATAATATGATTATTAGAAAGAAGCAAAATATTGCTCATGGCTCAATAATTACTCATTATTCAACCAGGAAAAACAACAGACTCATTATTCAACCAGGGAAAAAAATTACTAATTAACTACTCATTATTCATTAATAATGATGACATTTTCAGTTTCATTTGTTCCATAAGTATGTGTCCTTATAACATTCGAACTTATCCAAGGGAAGGAACCAAAAGATTTTCAGACTTATCATCTCGAATGCTTATCCACGCAATTTTGGATTTTTCCGAAGCTGGTCAGGCATAGAGACGTCATGCAAGAATTATTGGTCAGGCGCCGCATAGTGATTTTAACTCAAAATCACTACTATTCTCCCCTTTTGGGAGCTCACAGGATGTAGGTGGGTGTGGTTGGTCGATCATGATTCATGAGCCAACAGTAGCGCACAATATTGTCTGCTAGAAAAAGGATACCAAATATTACGCCGGTAAAAAAAGTCTGCATTTTGCTAAATGCTAACGCCTATCTTTGTGGAAGGCTACTAACTGATATTTGCATTTGTTGTATTTAGGGGCAATACATACTTTCCAACTTTGAACAGGTCACCGACCCACCTAGAGAGCTAGAGATCAGTGGCGCACCGTAACTACTGTTCTTTTCTTGCGTTTTGATCATGGCGTCTCGGAGGGTCTCTTCGGTTCTGTCTCGTTCATTCACTTCTGCTTCTCTGTTTTCTGCAGGTACTGCCAACCCAATTCCAAAGCTTCTTTCTTTTTTTCTATTTTTGTGTGTTTTTTGTTTATCTGTTTGGATCCCATGACTTAAGGATTGTACTCAGATTGGTTTGCGTCTGCATTTTATAATGATCGTCTGCTGCCCCTGTTTGGTTGGTGAGAAAAATGTAGGATCAAGATTGAGTCTTTTCTGTTGTTGCTGTGCAAAATATACGAAACCCATATCGACTTTAAAAGCATACAACTGAATTTTCTTTTATTCCTGAGTTTTCTCATCATCTGGATTGAGGTGTAAGAGAAAAGTCTTGATTTTTAATTCAGTGAACTCTTATTTCCCCCTTCTGGTTGGATCAAAATTTCCTTATTTGGATAAAGAAACACTTGGATGCAAAAGCTCAGTGGTTTTGCATAACATAGATTATAATTGAATTTTAGAAAGTGAGATGAATGTTTCTTTGATCTCTCATTTTGGTGCTAGTGTTTAAAAACCGATCCCAACACTGGCTTGTTCGTTTGCGATATCTGTATATGTCTGAAGGTGACATAATGTTGTGACGGTCCCAACCTGCTTTGCTTGTTTTTTAGGGTACCCCGGATATTTAAGAGTGCTATTACATTAGTCAAAATAAATCTCAAAAGATGCTATAACAACTAGAAAAATATCATGTCATTTATCACATTATCTGGGGGATCAAAATTTGAAAAAACTTTCCAGAATGTTGTAAAAAAGGAGATACTAATATTCAGGAATGACTATCATCTGTACATTTCTTTAAACTTTACTCTGAACTTTTAAAAAAAGAAAAAAATTCATTCTATGTAATGACATTAAAAATCAATATGCCTTCCTCCTTTGTTCCTTTTTGGATTGGTTTTTGACATTTTTAAGTTTACCCTGCTTGTATTTCACTCCTTGGCTGATTTTATTTTTATCAGGGAGGTCTTCTTCTGTGGCTAGAGGAATTGGTAAATATAGCACTGATGCTTCAATTGAGGCACCAATCATTCCATCCGTTAAAGTAAATTATACTCAGCTTCTAATTAATGGACAATTTGTAGATGCAGCGTCAGGTGAGTTTTCCGTCAATAGAGTGACACAGTTGTTTGAGTTTCTCAACTTTGGAGCAATCGACATGTTTATTAATAATTTTCCTTCAGGTTAGACTTTTCTGGTTCTTTTGTGTGACGCTTACTTTGGTCACAGGGAAAACTTTTCCCACATTGGACCCCCGAACTGGGAATGTGATTGCTCATGTTGCTGAAGGCGATTCTGAAGATATAAATCGGGCAGTTTCTGCTGCCCGCAAGGCCTTTGATGAAGGACCATGGCCAAAGATGACAGCTTATGTAACTATTCCTTATTTTAAATGTACTATGTTAGTATATGCAGGTGAATGGTCTCGAATTCAGTGCTTTATTCATTTTTTTCCTAACAGAACACCTTTGTGCAGGAAAGATCAAGGGTCCTTTTCCGCTTTGCTGATTTGGTTGAAAAGCATAATGATGAAATTGCAGCCCTTGAGACTTGGGATAATGGGAAGCCATTTGAACAGGCTGCTAAAATTGAAGTACCAATGCTTGTGCGTTTTTTCCGGTACTATGCTGGTATGTTTATTTTCTACAACACAACTGTACCTTATGCTATGTGGGTTTTACACAAAATTTATGTTTTAATCTGGATGTTCCTCAGGATTTGCGGATAAGATTCATGGTCTCACAGTTCCAGCTGATGGAGAGTATCATGTGCAAACCTTGCATGAACCTATAGGTGTTGCAGGTCAGATAATTCCATGGAATTTCCCTCTTCTCATGTTTGCTTGGAAGGTTGCGCCTGCCTTAGCATGTGGCAACACCGTTGTTCTGAAGACAGCAGAGCTGACACCATTGTCTGCTCTATATGTAGCAACGCTGTTGCAGGAGGTACTTCATGAATCAAAATTGTCCGTCTCACCTTTCGTGAATCAAAATTTTCCGTCTCACCTTTTGCTTCAATGATGGTCTCATTTGGTAAATTTTATGTTTGGATGATTGAATCTGGAATTTTGACATATTTATGTAAATTTCTCTAGCACGTGCTTCCAATAGCAGCAAAGGTGTGACTGTGTTTTTGTGGCATAGAAAAATGAAAACCATAGCTTGTCTTACCTTACGTCATGCAGAAACTTAATCACCTTTCTAGGACATGCATCGTAGTATTAACTTCTGTCCAGAAGCTAGGATGAATGTAATATTAACTTTCAAAACAAACAATTTCCACTTGGAACTGAACACGGCCCTTACGGTATTGTGCCATTGCTTCATTCAAAGCTGTCTCAAATCCAGTTGAAGTGTTTAGAAGATAATTCATCTCTCCCAGCATACTGTGGTGATTTTTACCTTTCGTTCTGATTTGATGGTTTTTAACAAATTTCGGTTTTGAGTTGAACCTGTCAGTGGATTATGTGTATAAGCTTGGATATTAATCCTTCAATTATTCATGCTGATTGGATTTTTTTTTGGGCCTTTTGCAGGCTGGACTTCCTCCAGGTGTTTTAAATGTGGTTTCAGGTTTTGGTCCCACTGCCGGTGCAGCGCTTTGTAGTCATATGGAAGTTGATAAGGTATTGTATGACATTAATTATGGAAGTTCCTATCTTGTAATTGGCACTCTTATGTAATTTCATGAGAAAAAAGAATTTCCCAGTTATTTATTATATATGCAATAACATCCTTTGCTCAAACATAACTTCTCCAAACTCATAACTAATAACCTTGTTGCTCGAGCCTCTGTGAGATTTGTTCTGTCTGTATGAGGTTGAATGGTTCCAAAATCAAAATTCTGGGTATAAAATTCATGCTACTTCTTTATGTGGAGAAACTGGATTTTCGTATTCATATCTATGTGTTGTTTAAAATATATCTAACTATATTATAATTTCTTATGCTTTGATGGGAAACTGGTTATTGATGGCATATAATTGAGTGTTTGTACTACAAACTGAGTTGATTCTGTTTAGAAAAGTTTTCAGTCAAGCAAATAGAGTTGAATGTTGACCTATGATCCCTGTCTAAGAACAAGGTGGGTTCTAGTTATCATTGAGTTAAGAATGTTGAAGATTCTATCTAAGCTTTGGTAGGCAATATGAAAAAAGTTACCAAGAGGACTATCTATTGATTCAATATTTCCCGCATGCTTCATGATTAGATGAATAGGTCATATTTGATGGAAACTCTCATTTGCCACTGGGGATAGAGTCAACTCTCTCAATAGTCTGTCAAAATATGAGTAAATAATAATTGGGCTGCCAGTTTGCATCAATTTGTTATCTGAACATGCTTCTTCTTCCTGCTAAAAGTGTCGATGATCCCTTTGCAGGTTGCTTTTACTGGATCAACTGATACCGGCAAAAAAGTACTAGAATTGGCTGCTAAAAGCAATCTTAAGATTGTAACTTTGGAGCTTGGCGGGAAATCCCCATTTATTGTATGTGAGGATGCTGATGTAGATAAGGCTGTTGAGCTGGCACACTTTGCTGTATTCTTTAATACGGTATGTCTAACCATTGTCTTGGGAGAAAAAGTTTGATTCTTTAAGGCTTTGAAGTCCATATGTTGACTACATGACACCTCTGTTTATAGGGTCAATGCTGCTGTTCTGGTTCGCGTACATTTGTACATGAAAGAGTATATGATGAGTTCATAGAGAAAGCAAAGGCCCGTGCTGAGAAACGCATTGTTGGGGATCCATTCAAGGAGGGTGTTGAGCAAGGTCCTCAGGTAAAAAATTGGCAGCTCTACCATGCAACAATCCTGTTACAATCAATTTTTGAATCTAATCTTTGAACTAACATAAAACTCTGCTGTCGAAAGTTGGTTGCACAACCTCACCTGCGTATGAGCTTTTGTATTCTCAATGTCCATTTAGTGTTGGAAAGTACTGTTTCTTGATTCTTATAGCAACCATTCAATAAACATGAGCCATGACACACAAAAAGAAAAAAAGAAAAAGGAAAGGAGTCAATAAAGATGCCTTGCAGCAAATTTATTTTGGATTGCACCTTGACAATTACTTGTGCGAACTAGCATTCTTTTGTTTGTGATACTAATTGAGTCTTACTCAAACAAATCAGATTGATTCAGACCAATTTCAGAAGATCCTGAAGTACATAGATTATGGTATTAAAAGTGGAGCTACACTGGAAACTGGAGGAGGGAGGCTTGGCACAAAGGGTTTCTATATTAAGCCCACTGTATTCTCAAATGTTAAGGTATATTATTTCACATTGCAGATCATAACCATATTTACCTAGAAGCTGGAACATGATTATGATTGATCTAAACATGGTTGTCTCGTTGGGTAGGATGACATGCCAATAGCACAGGATGAGATTTTTGGTCCAGTGCAGTCCATCTTGAAATACAAGTGAGCAATAAAGCTTTCTTCTCTTAAACTGTTGTTATCCAATCCCTTTTGTTAGAATGAACATTAACATCATGGCTGATTGCAGGGACCTTGATGAGGTGATAAGAAGGGCAAATGCTACGCGATACGGGCTTGCTGCAGGGGTCTTCACACAAAACATAGATACTGCAAACACATTGACACGTGCATTGCGGGTCGGTAGTGTATGGATAAACTGCTTTGATATCTTTGATGCTGCAATTCCTTTTGGAGGGTACAAGATGAGTGGACACGGAAGAGAAAAGGGCATTTACGGTCTTTCGAATTACTTGCAAGTTAAGGCTGTTGTCACGCCCCTGAAAAATCCTGCATGGCTATAAACTTCAAAAGCTTAGTTTCACTGTGCAATGCCAAGAATAAAGAGAGAAGTGCATCAATATTTGACGTTGTGATTTCATGATGACATTAGGTGGTGATGATGATGATAAAGTCTTGCTTCTTTGTAATGAACTAAAGCAATGTATTTGTTGAATTAATGGTTGGTTCAGTTAATTACTAGTTTAGTGGTTGGTGTAATGGCTAATCAAATTCTATGGTTTGTTGATGCATCATTTTCTCCTCTTTCAATCACATTTCAAAATCTGTTGCTGATAATAGGCTGATTAGCTGTTTATTGGTTGGATATTGTCTTACTAATGCCAGATATGGCTCGTGGCTTGTCTATGAACCAGATGACATGGAATGAAAATCTCCTCCTTTGTGGATCTGAAGATGACATGAAGGGGAAGAAGCCCACCTGCGTCTAGGCCCCCCATGGCCTACTTCTAATATCCAACCCTCGACCAAATGGGCCCATTCACAGTATCTTAATGGGACAATGTCTTGCCTAAATGTGGGGCCATTTGGCACGGCAGACTGTTAGGGACTGGACTAAATCCTGGGACTGTCTTGGATTAGCTCGGATTGGCCTGAGCTGGATTAAGTACTGACCTACGTTTGGTATTGCGTCGGACTAAGAAGTTGGATTGTAAAAATAGTGAAGACCTATGTTTGGTGATGTGTCGGACTAAAAAATAATTATTATAATATTTAAATTTAATTGGGGTTTTTGACCTAAAAGATAAATAAATGCTACAAAGAAACCCAATTCAAAGATTTATAACAATATTTGGCAGAAAAAAAAAAAGATTTAAAACAATAATAAAAAGAAAACAATAAAATTATGGTTTTTTTTTATGAAGAATAAAATTATGATATTTGTTTTTCGGCTTCTCGAGATTAATCTTAGTTGGTTGAAACATTGTTAAAGGAGCTAAGCTCACTCTATATAATTCTAGCTTTTTCAAGGACCAAGTAAAACAATAATAATATATATATATATAATTTTTGTATATTGACTTTTGACTTCAAACTGAAAAATATAATTTGACAAGGTAAAATTGCTTGCGATAAAGAAAGCATCACATCATGAATTATTAAACTTGTTTCAATATCAAAAAAATATCAAACATTTGTAAATTACTATAGTTTGATTTTCCAAATGCAATATCAAAATAATTATTGTAATATTTTAAGGATTTTTATCTAAAAAAATAAATGCTGCAAAAAAAAAAAAAAAAAAACCCATTCAAAGATCTAAAACAATAATTAAAAGAAAACAAATAAAATTCTAATATTTTTTTAAGGAGAGGCGTCGTACTCATGTGTTCTATTTAGTGAGCGTGCTATTTAGCGAACCACTTTTCAAGCTCATTGTATTAGACGAGCGAGTGAGGCGTTTTTTTCACTATTGGGCTATCCAGTCTCATTTAAGTTAACCTGTCTCTTACCAAACAAGGGTTTCGAGTGCTATTTAACCCAATTCAGTCCAGTGAGGCGTACCAAACATGTATGTATTGGCTTTATTGCCCTGAAAAAGTTTCATTTGTAGTACCAATTGGTATTGTCATATCACTGATTGCTGAAGTTAGTGTAGGAACATGAGGGATCACAGAGATAGAGACAAAGAAAAAACGGAGACTGCATAGAGCCATTGAAGAAGTGAAAAGAGTCTCCTAATAATTCAACATGAACATTGATGAAATTAGATGTTTGGGACACCAAGACTGGGCAAAAAATTCATGGGTTAATGATATATCCTCATAAAAGTAATTAATGTATTTGATACTGAGTAAGAAATGTAGAGGTGAACATTTTGAATGTTGAACTATATCTTGAACTTGTTTACGATTTGATGATCTTATAGTGTTTTGCAGAACTACTTGCACTCTGGTGGCATGACTTTAAACCTGGATGTATCTTTACAGTAAGAGTAAAACATTAGCTTACTTCTTGCCCAACCCAGAGCACTACTTTGCTGGTTAGACAACTTAACAAACTCTGGTCCTTCAATTGGGTCCAAGCTTGAATGAGTGTTCTTAGAACATGAAGTCACTGTTCCTGTGGGATTGGATATGCAGCCACTCATTTCCATTTCTGCAAACGAAACTCGAAACGGTGCATATTTGTAGTTAACTGGGTATTTTCCTCCATGAGTTGCCCACTGTGAGGCATCCCATATTGTTGCATAAACTGACATGGGTTTTGAAGGGAAAAAGGAACCGCCATGCTGAAACTCTCTTACAGGGATATTGTCCACTAGAAACCTGCAAATTTTCATGGGCAATTTTAGGGTTGGGTAAATATCAAACCATTCATTTTGGTTTTTTGAATATTGGTTTGCTTACACTATATGATGGTTGTTCCAGATGATGCTGTATTGATGCTGCTGTTGTGTTGGGTCAAACCAGAGATAAAACTTCTCTTCTCTTCCTGTGTTTACACTTCCATTTGCATATACATTTGTCTGAATGACCCAATCATTTCTTTTATCATGGCCCAATAGCTCTATGTCAATCTCATCATGATTGTGAGGGAAAACATCTGCATTAGACAGCTGCAAGAATTCCATACAAAATGTTAGGCTTGACTGCAACATATATATGCATCTTATATTACCGTATGAAGCATTGAACTTACATAGAAAGCCACTACAACCCCAGAAGTGAGACCAGCAGGCAGCTTGATGGCAGCACTGAAGAATCCATAGTGATATTTGTTTACAGATACCAATCCAGATCCTGCATGTTGAACCAAAAACAAAAGAACCTGATAATTAATAATGAATTCAACCAAACTACAACTTAAAAATCATCAGGGTCATAATTAAGCATCACTCTGAATAAGGACTTCACCTGAGGACTTGTCAAGAGCAAGAGTGGCCATGGATCCATTGATCACCTGAATGTTTGAGCCTCCGAAAGCTTTCGAAAACCCATTACTAATTGGTACGCGAGGGAAAGCGTCTGTCAAACGTGGAACGCTTGGGATTGTGTAGTATCTATTATGTGAAGAAACCAGTACTGCCATACACAAAATTAAAACACAAAAGCAGGGGAGTTTTTCCTGCAAAAATGCCATCTTAGCTTTTATTATATCAGATAGCTGAATCAAAATGGTTGGAGTTTTTGGTATTTATTGGGAGAGGTTTTAGGGAGGTTCAAAACCACATTCATAATCTTGCTTAGTTGTCTATTAGCTGGCTGGCTATATCTTTCCTAGTATGATATAATGATAGTATCTCTTTTATTAGGCGTTTTAAATTTTGTACCCTATAGACAATATCAGAAAGCTCATGTGACTGTGATTTTGAGAGGCTTGGCACATCTTGCTGCTGGGGCTGCCCAAAAGTCAGGGCAATGCATGATTTAGACTTTCACTTAAATGTTGATGGGTTTCGTAGCCGCACCCTCCTCTGATGAATGCTCCATTTTAACTTCTGGATGTGGTCCAGGTGTTATGGAAAGCAGAAGGAAGTACTCTATAATTGAATTAGGCCAAACTATAATGGGTTGGCCGCCTTCACCCGGGTCCTAGCCTAATGAAAACAAATTATTTGACCAGCTGAAAATGAATCATTTTGTTTTCCTTTTTCTCATTTTGGTTAACAAGTCGTGATTTAGCAACTACAATACTAGCGGTGACTAACTAGCTCTCGGTCTAGTAGTATTTTTCTCTTTGTACTAACGAAAGATGTCCCAAATTCATATTCCATTATTACGCGTACTTGGAGGTTATATATTGAGAATTGAATGGAAGAACATATATATCATCGAGTTTTCCTTAAAAAAAACAAGAAGGAAAGAGATAGGGTGACCGAAAAATGTTTAGAGTCTTTCAAAAAAGGGCCAGATTTGCCAGAAGTTTTGTAGCTGGCTTTGGAAAGGTGCCTGATATGACAGATAACATAATTCCATACATTGCAATAAAAGGCCCTGCAAGTAGCCGAAAACTGTATGGTGGTGTCACTTGTGATTTGGTTAAAATTCTGAATTTGATTGATGTGAGAAGATATAATTAAATGGTAGCATGTAGAGAGCAGAGAATCAGCCTTCAAAATCTAAGCCAGCCTGTTACACAAGATGATGGGCAGGATCACAATATGCCAAATATTGTTGGAGGCTGCTGGCTAGAAGCAAGAACAAGACACCAACTAGTCTGATTTTCCTAGTTGCACAAGTTGTTAACTTTTATTTTTGTTTTCTCTCCAAACCAAATCCAAAAAGTTATTAAAGGAGTTGAGTGAGTAGTTTTCACTTCGGACTAAAGGGGAAAAGTGGGTTTCATTTTTCCATCACCGAAGTCCAAAGACACGGGGAACCCGAACACTAGGCAAAAGCCCCAAAAAACATAAAGGCAAAAAGTATAGTTGAAAAAGTAAGTAGAATTGTGTAGTGTTGCACGTACACTAGTGAAAATAAAGTGTTCTATCACGGAACATTTACTATAAACTTGATTTAAGTATCATACATATCAACATCTCTTTTTATGGTCATTTTTTCTTTTTATATAAGTGAAATTTACTATAAATTCGATGTAAGTATCATACATATCAACATCTCTTTTTTATGGTTGTTTTTTCTTTTATATAAGTGAAATTGAGGAAGAAGGTAATCGAACCTAGAAACTCGGGTAAGGAGTAAGTATTTTTAACCACTTCAACTACAGAATTCTTACCATTTAATGTATATTTGGTCATAAATAGATTTTTGTATAAGTAAATATAATTATACGTTGAATTCTCCTAGTCAATTACACGTCAATGGCAATGATCACAAACCAAAGGGGAAGTCTCTTGTTCCCATCCTATGTTCACAAAGTCGTGACCTGTTTTTTATTTTTATTTTTTTGTCAACAGTCGTGACCTTTATACAAACTACAATTTACAAAGCTTGACTTTTGCATAAATCAATTGAAAAATAAAGATATAATTTCAAATTGATTATTACTTCCATAATGGATGTAAAATTCGCAATTTCCTCCTACTAGTCCTAAGGAAATAATAAAAAATAAAAAATCCCTCATAATAATTCCACGTTATAATATTCACACAACCTGTCAAGTCTCGAGTGTCGGCTACCTCTCTCCACGTACCCTTCACCTCGACGAGCCCTTCCCATAATCGACGCTATACGTGTCATTCTCCCATTAGCCTCCCCCAACTCGAAATACTCTACGAAGCCGGCTTTCCCATGCCCACGTGTCCCTCCGCCACGTGTTGATCGCTGAACTCTCAAGTTTCACTCTGTACGCGCCTCGGATCCCATAATACCCATTGACTATCAAATAGCCTTTCGACACGTGTCCCCACTCTTCTCCCTTATATAAATGTGCGAACGTCCAGCCCTCAAAACCAAACAAACAAACAAAACCCAAATCCAAACACTAACCTTTTTATCCATCCGTTCTTTTGTTTCAAATGATCCAAAGAAGCGGGTCGGGTCGCCGGATTCTCACATACCCCGCGGTTCATCCATGTGAAGCCATATCTCCCCAGACGCTCCTGAACTCACTCATCACTCTCACCCACATCATTTGCTCTTACAAATCCAAATTCATCGCCAGCAACAGCCGAAACGCTCGCGAAATGGTACGACAAATCGGAGTCGTCCGAGTTTTTCTCGAAGGAATCCGAGACCGGCAGTCGGGTTTTCCGGCTTCGGCGGTTCTGTGCTTGTCAGAGCTCCATTTGGCCTTCCAGAAAGTCCAGTTCTTGTTGGAAGACTTGACCCGGGACGACGCCCGGGTATGGATGCTGATGAATTCGGATCGCGTAGCAAACCAACTTCGGGTCTTGAGTCGGGCCATGGGTACGGCTCTCGATGTTCTACCTCTTGGTTCGGTCAACGCACCGGTTGAGGTGAAGGAGCATGTAGAATTAGTGACGAGGCAAGCGCGAAAGGCGATGTTCGAAGTCGACCCGAATGATATTCGGGTCGTGGAGGCGGTTAGGTCCGTCTTGGTCGGGTTTGAGAAAGGGGTTGTTTCGGGCGAGAGCGATTTAAAATGGGTTCTCGAGTATCTTGGGATTAGAAAATGGAGCAATTGTGAGAAGCAAGTCAAGTTCTTGGACTCAGAAATTGGGGTTGAGAATCTGACTGAAGAAAAGAGAGAAGCGGGTTTCTTGAGCAGCCTGAAGGGGTTGATGTGCTATTGTCGATGTGTGTTGTTCAATGTTGTTGATGGTGAAAGGGGTCGAAGATCCGAGACGAAATGCAGTAGCAGTGAGGTGTTGAATCGTCTCAATGTAGAAGATTTCCGGTGCCCAATTTCGTTGGAAATCATGGTTGATCCTGTGACAATAGGGACAGGGCATAGCTACGATCGGAGTTCGATTATGAAATGGTTCAGAGCTGGCAGTCCCATTTGTCCCAAGACGGGTGAGAAGCTCAAGAACACGGAGGTGGTGCCCAATTTGGCGCTGAAGAGGTTGATTCAGCAGTATTGTGCTGCGAATTGTGTTCCGTTTGCTGATTCGGGTCATCGAAATCGCGACATTGGAAAGACTAGGCTTGAAGTTGCTGGCAGTTTGGCAGCTGAGGGAGCCATGAAGATGGTGGCAAAGTTCCTCAGTGGCAGGCTGGATGTTGGGACACGAGAAGAGCAGAACAAGGCTGCTTATGAGATCCGGCTTCTTTCGAAAACAAGCATTTTTAATAGGTCTTGTTTGGTTGAAGCTGGTGTGATCCCACATTTGTTAAAGCTGTTATCTTCAGCAGATTCAGTGACCCAAGAGAATGCCATTGCAGCCTTGTTGAATCTCTCCAAGCATTCCAAAAGCAAGGATGCGATTGTTGAAAATGGGGGTCTGGATTTGATTGTGGATGTGTTAAAGAAAGGTCTCAAACCAGAGGCTTGTCAGCATGCTGCTGGCACAATGTTTTACCTCGCTTCGATTGAGGAGTACCGGATATTGATTGGAGAAAATCCAGAGGTCATGCCGGCTTTGATGGAAATGATCAAGGATGGGACAGAGAGGGCCAAGAAAAACGCATTGGTTGCGATTTTCGGGCTCCTTACACACCCTGCAAATCATAGGAGGGTGATAGCAGCAGGGTTAGTTCCTGTGCTGGTTAATATCTTAACATCTTTTGATAGTGAAGTTCTTGTCACAGATGCTCTAGCAATTCTATCAACTCTGGCGGAAAAACCAGATGGATCAGTTGCAATTTCGCATTGCAAAGCTTTGGATGCGATAGTGAGGATTTTGAATTCCTCCATTCCAAGGGCAGGGAAGGAGTTCTGTGTGTCTTTGTTGCTGGCTCTCTGTCTAAATGGTGGCAATGATGTTGTTGTTCTTCTAGTTAAGAGCCCTTCTCTTATGGGATCTTTATATTCCCAACTCAGTGAAGGCACATCTCGAGCAAGCAGAAAGGCTAGTGCTCTCATCAGGCTCCTACACGAATTCCATGAACGACGATCCTCTGGCACAATGGCTCGGGGAGTTCTTCCTCAAGAGAGATTTGTTCACGTTAGGTAACCCAAATTTTTGCGGGGATACTTACATTGCTTAATTCTTTTCAGGCCTCTTGTATATTCAGGGTCTCCTGTAGACATGGTGCTGTTCTAGTTCTTTTATCTGGTTTTATTTTGTTGTTGGCTCGGTTTTTTGAAGAGCTAATGACTGTATGATCAGCTTCTGTTTTTTTCAATGAAGCTTTGTACAAAAAAATTGTTGTATTGTAATCTATTCTAATTCCTTTTCCACATGAAATCAGTAATAATTAATGGTATGATACATTTTCTAAGCTGAAATTCATCCATGATTGTTTCAATATACAAAAACTTTCTGCTACGCTTTCTTCAATTTCAAGTCTTGATTGGTGCGGTCAAAGAAATTGGCTCCATTTGGGTTGAGATATCTAGTGCCTTTTCCAGTTTTGAGACCACTTGCTCCATGCCTGGCCTTTGCAGCTTTAGTCCTGTGCATGACAAAGCTAGGTTGAACACAAGGTCGAAGGCTACTACCGAGTACTCCCCGTTAAGCTTAGGATCTGCAAATTCTGTTACATCACTGCCTTTTGTGAGGGCCCTGGCCTGTAGAGCAAAGACATGGAACATAATGAGCCAAATCAGTGACTTGAAATAGTTCTTTACAAATGTGGAAAATATGAAGTTTCTCACCATTTTACTAAGAGGCATTGGTTTTTGTGAGTTCAGATTGATAACCCTGCGCCCCGAGATAAGTTGTAGAAGAACTATTCCAAAACTGTAGACATCTCCTGAAGAATTTACGTGGTGGTTCCGTCTGTACTCAGGATCAACATAACCAAATGTCCCTCGCACTTCTGAGCTCACATGGGACTGGCCCAAGTCCATAACTTTAGATAACCCGAAGTCTGACAGTTTGGCTTGAAAGTTGTTGTCGATGAGAATGTTTGTTGGCTGCCAATTGGGACAAGAAAAATTGTTTGAAGAAATGAGCGGCAAACAAACGGCAACAGAGGGGGCAAAAACAGAAGATAGTGCAGATAATATAGGCCTACCTTGATATCGCGGTGAACAATGCAGCCATCCGGATAAGTGTGCAGAAACCAAAGACCTCTTGCACTGTCAATTGCAAGCTCAAGTCTCGTTATCCATGGCAGACTTTTATCCTTACCTGTAATCAGCTTTGAATTGGCTTTCCAATCGATGAAAAATCTAGAGAAAATTTTCACGAAAGGAAATATGAATGAACTTACCAAATAGCCACTCTGAAAGGTTCCCATTTTGACACAGTTCATAGACCAGGAAACATTCTTCTACATCTTCACAATAGCCAAGCAAAGCTACAAGGTTCGGATGTCTAACATCGGAAAGGCTTGTTACTTCCCTGATGAATGTCTCTACAGAGCCATCATTGATTATGTGCTTGACAGCAACATGCTTCCCATTCGAGAGTATGCCTTTATATACCTTTCCTGGAATATTATCAGAATAGCATTAGAATTTAGAAGCCAGTTCTTGGTAGCTTCTCTTCTGTAATTATATTATATGCCTTTGTTTCTGCTTAAAATTTCTTCCTGTTCTGGGAGAGGGTTTACTCTCCATTACAAAGCTTGCTTTGCTCTTTTTGGACATCTTTAATTAGTCAGTCATTACGACCAACAGCAAAAGTAGAAAAAATGAATCATAGACATTCTTACCAGCTCCGCCTTGGCCAATGAAGTTGACTGCACTTAGATTGTTGGTCGCTGCATAAATTTCCTTGATTGATATTTTAAGGCTGCCAGGTTCTTCAGAGTGTGAATCGTTTGATGCTGTCCAGTAAAACACAGGTTAGCAACATTTTACTACCGTTAAGTTTCAAGTGAGATGTGAAACTTTTTGGAGAAATACCATATTTCTCAGCTGAAACACTCTTTTGAGGCCCTTTTCTACATAAGGTCCATGTGGCAATGAGTATCATTGCTGCAATTCCTGCTAGACCACCAGATACAATCCATATACCTGACATTCTCATGAAATTAATCAAAATTACCAGGAAACCCCACTTCATCATGACCGACCTTACAAAAAACTGCCAGCAAAGAAACTTCCTAGAATTTAGGACTCAAAAGGTGCTGTGATGACCATAATGTATTTAAATTACCTGTGCTCAAGTTTATAGCATTAGTCCCCGAGCTTCGCTGTTCATCTGCAATGGAAGCAAAGGCAATTTCTTAGCTGGAGTTTAAGTAACAAAAATGCTACAACTTATTATTGTATAAAGATGAAGACATGAAATAGAATCAAATATCTTTGCTGATTGTCTGGCTGCCTACCTTCTAATGGTAAAAGAAAAAAGGAGAGGACTGCCTACCTGCTGAAAGTCTCTGATCCCCAAGGCATTCATAAAGTGCCTGAACAAAATCGTTATCATCAATCCTCTTGCTTGTTAAGGATACCAAAACAGCAAAACCACAGATATTGGCTTCAACCTTCGATGAACCCCTCTCATTGTCTGATGATGCAACAATCTCTTCCCACCTTTTCAAGCATGCACTGCAAACCTGATCAGATTTTTCGGCTGTGCCCAAAAGCTTACAGTCTTCTTCTAAACTTTCCATTGTGTTCCGTAAATTATTAAAAACATCTAGTTTAGTATAGTCAGAGCAGCCGCCAGTTCCACTTGTTAGCTTCTCGATGCCACAACTGAAAACATCCTCCTTAATACCCTTCATTAGGACTAAGCAGTTTCTCTGCTCTGTGGAATTCAAGAAGAGCTTCCCGGTATGGTTGGCCCTCTGTCCCAAGGCATACAGGTAGTCATCAAAAACTACTTCACAACAATTACCGATAAATCCACCCCAATTTCCTGCCTCACAACTTGAGTTACGCCAAGATGAAGAGGCTTGAATATCAATGACACACTCAACATCTGGGGTCTGTGAGAAAACAAAATTTAAGGCACTGAGGAAAATAAAGACAAGTATCATCGGATTATGACGATGGAGGAAACTCGAGATAAGTTTGGCCATGGTGGGAAGCAAAAGGTAGATATCCCAATTATGACATCCTTGAAATGAATGAACACAGATGATTGGTGACAGAATTGGAGATATGCATATGCCTTCAACGGGCCAGGAAGACTATGTCTTCTTTCTTACTTCTTTTAGTGTGTGTTTGTGTGAAGACTTGGTATCTGGAATGATTATAGAATCTAAAAGGGAATAGAAGATTGTGTATTGTGATCGTTGGCAAGGAAAGTATTTTGTCATTTTCATATAAATTAAGGAGAATGAGTTTGTGCAGATGAGACGGCAATGACATATAATTTTATTTGCAAACTTTTATATACTTGAGAGAGAGAGAGAGAGAGAGAGAGAGAGAGAGAGAGAGGGACAGAATTTGGAGTTTTTTGAAGTTGGAATAATGTATACAAGGCAAATGGCTGTGAGGTGGTGTAGGTTGGATATATGCAGGCTATTTATTTTTCCAGTGTCAAGGCATGGACCAAATAAACTAATATTTAGGAATTAATCAAACTAAAGCATTTCATTATATATATATATATATCTGAGGGGTAGGACAAAGAAATAGGACAAAATGCATGGTACATTGCTCCTGCTGGGTTATGTTGATTGAAGGTCAAATTCCATTTAAAAGGGAGGATAGGCAGAGGCCGGCGGGTATATATACAAGAAATTTAACCTGACAAGTAAGCACTTCGCTCTTTGATCATGATATTGCTTGCTGCCCTCAAAGACAGATGTTGCTACCAAGATGAAAAATTCTTAACTTTTAGTTCAGATGGTCAATTTTGGATCAGGGCATTTGAGCTGGTGCATGATCACTTCCCTGTGGTTGACAATCATATCTTTTTCACCCCAAGAATATCATTAATACTAAACAATAACTTTGTAAAAGTCGCAATTTCAAAATATTTTTATATCTTATAAAACTGTTATCAGCTGTTGTTGACTTTATGAAGATTACAAAAAATGTGATAACTTGATGCCACACCAATGATTGATGCAGTTTTGAGCATAGCTAATAAAACAAATTAATGCAGAGAGTGCCAAATGAGATTTCCCCTCCCAACCAAGTTGTCCATTCTTGGACTTTTTTTTGGGTCATCACATCTTGGGCTCTAAATCAGCAAGAAAAGCCACTAGATGATCCCTAAACCCTTATGACTTGGAGGGCACGTTGCTCTATTAAAGTCCTCTCCTACCTAATTGGTCTCATTGATTTATCTTGGTAGATATTATTTCCTTCTACAATAGTTAATTGTAGTGAAAGACATCTTTTATCAGATTCTGCAAAAATGACGTTTTTTTTATTAGGATCCTAAAATACTTTCAAGATTTGTATGTGAGCATCTAAAATTCCTAAGAAAGCTGTACTTTGAGATAATTCATTAAGTGTTCCATGTTTACTTGGTGATTTATCAAATACTTTCATCATTCATATTACATTCATTTGCATGTTCAGTGACTCATACGGTTGGGGGCACCAAGACCGTGGTGGTGGTTTTTCTCCAACGAGCTTAAAGAAATCGTGACTAGTATTGCGTTCAACATAAGGAGTATCGAAAAATCATCCCGTGACAGAAATTGAGGTACGAAGAAGTCAGTAAACATTATCTAGAATGTGTCTAGGATAAGTGTGTAAGTGAGTACTTATTGTAATCATCGTTCTATAATGGATTTGTTTTGGACTGAAAAGTCCCGTGGATTTTCCCTAGATATAGTGTTTTACCACGTAAAATAATTCTCTTTGTGTTCCTTTATTTTATGTTCAACACGTTTCAGGATTGATAAACTATATCAGGTAATTTCATAATGCTAATAGAATTCATCCAAAAACAAGAGCTTGGGTCTTGGCCTTGCCTTGGCCTTGTCATGGTGGGCTCAACTTTTACCCTGCAATTAACAGGGACCCACTTAACAGCTGGGTTTTAGTCAAGCAATTCTTTTCCCAGAAAACTAGGAGATGGTCCAAATTCTTCAGCTCTACGCCAACAACTGTCCCTTGGAGCCAACCTTCGCTGCCTTGTTAAAAAATGCAAATATCTTCAAACCCCGTCGAATGAAAGCACGTGACTTTACCTTATATGGGGTTGTTGAGCACGTCTCAATAGTTGACCCCAAACGACGCCGTATTGTTCCATCTTCAACTCCACCAACAGTTCCTACCAAACCTCCATCACCAAATTATGGGTTTTTGGCCAAAATGGTCCTTTAACTATTGCTTGTGTTTTATTTTGGTCCACAAAGTAAAATTTTCATTTCAATACTTCTCTAACTTTTCATTTAGTATTTACCGTCAAAGTCTATCAATTATTCCATGAAATGAAGGAGTAAAACTGTCTTTTTAGGAGTAAAATCATCTAAAAATAAAGAATAGAAATAACTAAAAAGAATATCACTGACTCCCTCTCTATGCTTTATCTCTCTCCCTTTCTCCCGCGCCCAGGTATCTCCCCATCCTCACCCCCAACCACCGGCTCCCCACCTGCTTCTTCACAAACTGAGCTTGTTGAGGCTTCAAATCCGAAATTGGCTTTTCCTTCTCTATCTTTCTCTGTTTTATTGACCCAGAAAAAGAAAAATATTTCTTTGTCTTCTGGGTTTGCTGTTTTCTCTATTTGTTCAGGGCTCTGCATATTTGCAAAGAGAACGTGTTTTTTGTTCGTCTTCTTGTTTTTTTTTTTTGGGTGTTTGAAGTTTTGTGGGCTTATGCTTAAAATGGCTCGGTTTCCTCCAGATCTGGATGATGGTGAACTATGGCTTCCCTATCATATTTTCCTTAACAAAGTAGCCTCCCCAACCTCCAAACTTAACCCCATTTTCTTTCCATGACGCCCTAGCTCAACACTTGGCTGCTCTTTCTTTCCTCACACAACGTCAATGCCTTTCAAAACCTCTGCTAAATATACCTTTGCAGGTTCTCTCTCTCACTCACACACAGAGCTAGCTTTCTTTTAGATTTGAAAGAGAAAACTCAAGCTTTCAATTTGGATCAAACAAGTTTCCCGTTACGCCTTCAATTGTATCATCAATTGGAAGGATGTGAACCTGGTTTCCGTACTTGACATCAGGGCAATGATGAATAGACACAACATCTCCAAGGCAAACCGTAAGATTAGCTCGCACAACTTTGTTCATTCTGATTTTCGGTTCATCGCATTCGTCGTCAGCAAGAGGAAGGACTCCTGAAGAAGCAGCAGAGCCAGAGAGCACCACCAAGGTTTGCGTTGGAGTTGGATGGGATATAAAAATACGATTTTACCCCTGAATTTAACGGCAAAATTGACAGACTTTGACGGTATGACCAATTTGATACTATGGAAAATTTGAGGACTATTGAAATGAAAATTTTAGTTGATTGACCAAAAATGAGACTGGAGCAAAAATTGGGGACCATTTCGTTCAATAACCCCAAATTATTATCTTCACCAAAAAGAAAAGCTTGAAGCTTTGGGGATTTTTCAGCTGCTCCTCATCCGCCGGACCCAAACCCAGAAACCCATTGAGAAAAATCCACCGATTTCCGATGGGTTTCAATGCCACAACCGCCGACGAAGATTCCGAGTCAAGCGTCCTCCTCCCCACCGTATCCACCACCATACCCAATAAAATCCCAAAGGACTCGTTCCACTTGGCCTACATCATCTACTTCACACTTGGTGCTGGCTACCTCCTCCCATGGAACGCTTTCATCACAGCCGTCGATTACTTCGCCTACCTCTACCCAGATGAAAGCGTGGACCGTATATTCGCCGTCGCGTACTTCGTGGTGGGCCTCGTCTGCCTCCTCATCATAATCTTCTACGCCCACAAGTCCGACGCTTATGTCCGGATCAATGTGGGTTTGGGCCTCTTCGTTGTTTGCCTGCTCATCGTGCCCCTCATGGATGTCTTTTACATCAAAGGTCGGGTCGGGTTGTACGACGGGTTTTACGTGACGGTTGCAACTGTTGCGCTTTCGGGTTTGGCTGATGCTTTGGTTCAAGGCTCGCTCATTGGGGCGGCTAGTGAGTTGCCCGAGACTTACATGCAAGCCGTTGTGGCTGGAACTGCTGGTTCAGGTAACTTCTGCCCTTTGGTTTGTTGGGGATAATTTCAGTTTATGGGTTTGGCTCTTTATTTGGTTTTGGTTTCTGGGTATGGCTTCGTTCTGTGAATTATAAGCGCTCAGAATTTGTTTTGGTAACTTTGTGGTGGTTGTGTAATAAATGCTGCTTTGAGTTGATTTTGGTATCAAAGAAAGGAAGCCCTTTTTTTAGAATGTTTTAAGATTTACAGCGTTTGTGGAATAAGTAGTTCTCTGTCAAAGTAAAAAAATGAAAAATTCATTGCTGACTAACAGACTAGAAAGCATAGAAATTTTGCTATTCTAGGTTTACTGATTATGTAAGTTCATCAAAGTTTCTCGAGGGATGCCTAAAATGTGTTTTCCCAAATTTTGGATTGATTGCAGGAGTCCTTGTTTCTGCTCTGAGGATCATAACTAAGGCTGTATATCCACAAAATGCTGATGGCCTGAGAAAAAGCGCAAACCTGTACTTCGCTGTCGGGATAGTAGTTATGGTCATATGCCTTGTTTTCTACAATGTGGCACCAAGGCTTCCAGTTATGAAGTACTATGCAGAGTTGAAGATTCAGGCTATAAATGAGGAGAAAGAAGAGAATGGTCCTTTGACTGTGTCCGTGTTGAGATCAACTTTGTGGCACGTAGTTGACAGAGTCAAGTGGTATGGATCTGGCATCGTTCTTATCTATGTTGTGACTTTGGCAATATTTCCAGGATATATTACTGAAGATGTGCACTCTCAGATTCTCAAGGATTGGTACCCAATCCTCCTTATTACAGGCTACAATGTGTTTGATCTTATTGGCAAGTCTCTGACTTCTGTATATCTCCTCGAAAATTCTAAGGTTGCGATCGGCGGCACAGTTATAAGATTGCTCTTCTTTCCTCTCTTCTATGGGTGCTTGCATGGCCCCAAATTCTTCCGAACAGAGATTCCAGTGACAATACTTACGTGCCTTTTGGGACTTACTAATGGCTACTTGACAAGTGTGTTGATGATTTTGGCCCCCAAGATCGTCCAATTACAGCATGCGGAGACTGCAGGGATTGTGATTGTGTTGTTCTTAGTTGTGGGTTTGGCTGTTGGTTCAGTTGTATCTTGGTTCTGGGTCATCTGAGTTTTGAGCAAATTTTATTACACCAGAAACTCCCAAACGTACTGCTGTTGCCAAGTCCCACTGTTGGGAGATGGGTTGGGTTGGGTTTGCTAGTACCCTCCTTTTGTAAAGCTGTTGTGTAACTTAACTGTTTGAAATATTGTAATTTTTTCCTTTTTCCAAAACATGGGTTATGAATTGTAAATGGTTGGTTCATCTGTCAATTTGTTCAGTTGAATTATGAATGTCTGGATGTGTTACTGGTTGTCATCAAGTTATAAACTTAAGTTCTAATTGGGCCCCTTGCTAGCTGTAGTTCTGGTTCCGTTCTCCCAATCCCTTTGTAGTGTTTCATCCACCACAACCAACAAGAGACCAGGGTTTATAGAGTCATTGCATTTCCAAATGAAATCCGGCTCCTAAAACGAACGCCAATGTCTATGAGAAAAACTTCCCTATCCTTGTTTCATTACACCTCTTTTGTCTCTCCTCATAATCACCCAATAACCCATCAATGGAGAGAGATAAAGTGCGGGGCAATGAAACAGGGATGGGAAAGTACTTCTCCATCTACTGACCTAGGTCCAAGTGCCTCACATAATACAAACCTGCACCTTACAAAATAATACACATGGGTTGGATGCATGTGCTTGGCGTTCTTAACAGCGAACACAGCTGTAATGGTCAGAGAGAATTCTCGTGATGCACTACAAAATATTATGCCCATAATGAAAGCGCCAAACATGAATACAAGTATTATTTTGGCAAAGAATTACCAACAGGACATCTAATAGATTCCAAAGCTACAAACAACCCACAAGAGGGATGAAGACAAAAACGGGTTTATTTGCTTATGGACTAAAACTGTACTTTGAAGCAATACAAACAGAAGAATATGGTTTAGCCTTGACAGCCATCTATGCTAATCCATCCTATGTAAGGAGTGAAACAAGGGAGAGGCCAATGGATGTATAATACTAACAAGACTCAGGTCTACAGCAACAAAAATACAACCCACAAACAAAACCGTCATGTTCACATTCATGCTCTTGTTCTTGAAGCAAGACCTGTCTCAACCTTCTTAATTTCAAAGATGAGCATCCTCCACATCTTGAGAACAAACATTTCGGCTTCCTCGTCTAAAATGGATTGAAGCAGCTGTAGCATGCGTTCTGCTCCCACATGTTCCTGAGTACTAGATACAATGTAATCTACCAGTGTGGTCTCTTCCTCTCCTAGAAACTCTGTAATCTTCTTTGAAATCCATGGTCTCATTCTCTCATGTAGTGCATGCTGTGAAAGTAGAAAACATCAAACACAGTTATGAGCAGTTATTAAACAATTACAATGAATAATTTTCACTCATATAGCCCAAGTTTAAACAAAAAATTTTAGAATTTTGGCCTAACGCATGCTTACCTTGTCATAAATAGCCCAATTTATTTCATATGAGAATAATTCCTCTTTCGTCTTCGGAATCATATCGATCAGTTGTTTTGCATCCAAAAGCTTTTTGTTATCCGTTGTCCTTGGTTTATCCAACCCATGTTCACGATCGGTATCACGGTCAGTCTTCTCCTTGTTCTCATCTCTAGTGCGATTAGTGTCATCATCATTCCTATCCCTATCCCGTTGGCTCGACCTATCATTAGCACGTCTATTTCTTTCCTTATCTGTATCTGGTTTCTCTTCCCTAGAACTAACATTTGAAATTCGCTTTGCGAATTCTGCAGCTGCAGCCAAATTTGATGGAGGCCCAGAAGCAGTTTGTTGGACAGCCTGCAGTTCTTCAGTTGAATAATCAATGGGAACCAGGGGCCTCATTTTTTTGTCCTTGTGTGCATCATCATCCTCCTCATTGAAAACAGAAGGAACAGCAGTACGTTTTCCAGACCCAACTAGACCAAAACCCAACCTTTTTGCTGGGGCACTGCCACTCTGCTGTGGTTCTGATGCATGAACTGATGTCATTGTTGACTCATCACCACTGTTACCATTCTGTAAAGTCCCATCACCTATGACATCAAGTCAAACCATATAAGAAAAAATGAAAACGAATGGGAAGATAAAAGGTTTATAAAAGCAATAAATAACTTCACAAGTAATTTTAGTTTACCCATATGATTCTCATGACCAGAATCACCCTCATCATTCTGTTCAGTGGCCTTATCTCTCAGTTCCACAAAGGATTCTTCCGCCAAAGCTGCTTGTTCGCTTCCATTAGCTACATGGACAGAGGAATCCCTCAATGCATCTCTTTCTTGCTGTAGCTGCTTTTCCTCATCGGCCCTCCTCTCGGCCTCGGCAATTTCTTCCTCTTCTTTCTGCCTGTCAGCCAAGTCATCTTCTTTCTCCCGTAGTCTCCTCTTTCTCTTCTCCTCCAGCGCACTCCTCCTCCACTTTTTTCTGGCATCTTCATCCTCATCATCTTCTTCATAGATTACCTCTTTCTTCCTCTTGCGTTCCCTTTCTTTCTCCCTCTCCTTCTCATACTGCCTTTGTTTCTCTTTCTCCCTTTCCCTATACTCCCATTCTTTGAGACATTTGTCATACTGATGCTCAGCATCCTCAATTTTTCTCCTTTGCTCCCTCTCCTTCCGTACCCGTTCTCGTTCTGTTTCTCTTTCATATCTTTCAATCTCACGCTCCTTTTCACGTTTCAGATCTCGCTCTTTGTCTCTACTCCTCCTATCTTGCTTTCTATTCCGGTCAGGTGAGCTTGTTTCAGGCCTATCCTGCTCACTTGTTGCTTTGTTGTCACTAGTTGTCTCTTCGTCATTTTTTTCTTCTGAAGCATCTGAAAATGATAATGACGACTATAACTATGACAACAAAACTGCCACTAAATAATTGACTCTAAATAACTTCATTGCTTATTAAGTACAAACTTCAATAATCACAAAACACTGTCCAGTATAATACTAGTTTCAAGTATGAGACTTTACCATTTCGCGTTATATCAACATCAGAGTCTCCATCCCTTGATTTAGCTGGCAGCTCTGAATTTGAATTCCCAGTGCCATTGCCAGGAGCTGGTGTGGGTGGTGGAGGGAGAGGTTTGGTTTTTAACCTCTCCTCTATCAAGCTTGTAAGCTTCTCCATAGCTTCGCGGTCAGCTTCTCTGTCTTCGTCAGTCACAATTCCAAAATTGGCAGCGTCATTTTCTTTGTTACTCGAATTACTATCCTCCTCCTTTGAGTCCAATACAGCAGGATTTGAAGGTACATTCTTTTCAACACCTAGTGCACTTTCATCCTCTTTCTCAGCTGCTTCAGCTTCTTTGAGCTTCTTTGAGTTTTCAGTTTTCTTCTCAACAAACCGCTCCAGATATTCTCTCGTTGCTTGGTTAACATTTAACTGTTAAGTTTACAACATCAGATATAGAAAAAACAAACATTAGCAAAACTGAGCGTGCAGTATGAAGAACATGATTACTAAGGAAAGGGAGTGTAAATTCCTGTTGCAACATAATGACAATGACAAAAAGACATAATGAAAAACAAAATATATAAACAAGGAATCAGGACATACCACAAGGTCCTGCCCGTCAATGTTAAATTTACTCAGAAGACGTAATGCACGAAGAACTCCTTCAGCAGATTCAAATTCGCAAAACCCAAACCCTCTAGGAGTCGCATCTGTAGGAACTTGAGTACATTTCCAACTCTTGACAGGTCCACATAACTTAACAAAATGTAAAACCATCACAAAGCAAAATATCATACACCAAAAACTGCAATGAAATTACTCATAAAATTTCGGTAACATAAAAGAACATAGTGGCAAAGTTGATAATGAAGGCAGAGATCACAATATTTGAAAGCACACCTGGAGGAGATATAACATAAAATCATTCTCCACGGTTGGTGGTATCTTCCCAACATAAACAGTGGTTTGTGGTTTCTCAGCTGGAGTAACACTAGGAAGAGTTGGCCTAATAACAGGGGGCATAATTGGGCGAACTCCAGGAATCCCAGGAACAGGGCCACGTGGTAAACCTGGAAGCGAACCAATTGCTCCTGGTGGACGCGGAGTAAATGCAGGCCGAAGCATTGCATGATATGGAGAAGGATAACGAGCAAGTCCTACAAAGAAAGAAACAAATATCTTGCAAATACATCAGATCACGTTTATTAACTGCATACCATGAAAACTAGGTGCACCCCAATTAAACAGATGTATCAAAAAACAATATGACAAGAAATGATTGATTTTTGTTACCACACATTAAAAGCATATTAGAGATGGCAGCACAGGCATGGCAACTACCACCAGCTGAACAGATAACCTGAAGGAAAAATTAAGAAATAGCATCGTGTTCATAAACCATGAATGAGTAAACTGTGCTTACCTTATGCAGCCACTTGGACCATAGTAGCCTTCTCGAGTAAAATAAAACCATCAACATCTCATGCATATAGAGGTTTATGAGAGTTGTATAATTTAGATATATTGATAGTTCAATTGATCATGGAGAGATAGCAGCAGGTGATGCAGCATGAGAACAACAGAAGATTAAAAAAAATACATAACAAGCATGCACAACATATAACACACACAAACACATGATTAGATGTTTAGATTTACAGATAAGTAGATTGCTTGATAGACAGATAGATAGATGAATGGATGATGGACATAAATAAATAAATATATATATATATATATGTGTGTATATATATATATCTATGGATAGTGAGACTGCAGTTGGAAGGATTGTGATACCTTAGAACACAAGGGCAATGAGCACTCAGTTGCAAACATGGTCTGCTTCTGGCAATTCATAAACCCATGAAAAGGGAAAGTATCCTTAAAACTACCAGAAAGGATCCTACTAAAATGAACACGACATAATAATAAAACTTTAGCATGACAAATTGAAAAGTAAAAGTTTCCAATTTGTGGGAATATTATTTAAATTTTGAACTCCATGACCAACTTGAGCTTACATAAAACTTTAGAATATGTGCATACCAAAAAAGGAGTTGTAGATGGGGAGTTCTCAAAGCAATATGAAGCAAGCCTTCCAACCTTTCTCACCGAATTCAATCAAGACACTGTAGGAGAAAACATCTTGTCATCGATACCCTTAATCTAACACACTGAATTTTTATTTTTTTTTACAAACTCCGAACTCTGCTCTAACAAACTCTTCCCACTACATTATACCATTAATCTTCATTTACTTGCTATCCATAAATTAGATGCAACAGCTCGATATGCTATTTAAAAGTAATTTACTTTTTCACTTTTTTCTAGACTGAGAAACAGAAAGCTTCATGCATTCAAGCAATGGAGCAAAATAAACTAAACAACTCAAAGAAAAATAACACCAAAGCAATTGCAATATGAGAACCACCATAATAGATACAGATAAGCAATAAACCAGTTTAAAAGACAATCGTATGCAACAATTACACTACGTAAATTAACGTAGGAGATGTACAGAGAAGCAAAAACCCACCAGGGAGAGGCATGGCGCCTTGAGGAGCACCAGTGGGCATGGCCGCGTATCCATTAGGCATCGGCGCGTACGCTCTCATGGGCTGCATCTGGTAATGCATCATATGCGGCGGCACCGACGACGGCGGGGGCACACCGGGAGCCATCGGAGACCCAGAGCTCACGCCGGGCGGCTGGACACCAGGGTTTTGATAATTCGGATTGGGCACGCCGGGGCTCGGTATTGGAGAGAACTGAGGAACCGGCCGAAACGACGGCGCCGACGGAGGTCCGGCACCGGAGACCTGTTGTGGCGCGTAGGAGATCGAAGGAGGCGGTGGCGGCAGTGGCAGAGACACCAGAGGCGGATTAGAATTAGGGTTTACGGGGATGGGGATTGATGACGATAATGGCGGTGGTGTGGAAGCGGGAACGGGATCCGGTTGGTTAGATTGGGGTTTGGGGGTATCGGATTGGGGATTGGATTCTAGGTTTGTTGCTGGAGAGGAAGGAGCGTCCGCCATGGCTACAACGCACGAGGTCTGAGAAAGAAAATGAAATCTTTGAATGGATTTCGGTATTTTTGTGCCCTAGGAGAGAGAGAGGGAGCAAGTGACACAGAAAGAAGAACTGGGGAGTTTATGTGCAACTATAGAGTTCGTGTTCCGAAAGAAGTAAATTTGTTTGCTTCGTGATACGCGTGTCGCCTTTGGAGTGGCCATAAAAATTTAAAAAGACCATACAGACCTTTGGTTTGTGATCTGCGCGGTCCCTCATTGGTGGAGACAGTTCTTTTGTTTTGATGTTTCTGTTGTGCCGTAATAGCCTGCTGTTTGTCGTAGATTACCAAATTATGCAATTTAGTGACGTCGTCTCTTTATCCTCCTTCTTAAATGCTAAAACGACCTACTTGCGCGCCGTTTTTCTTCTCTTTTGACCTTTCGTTTACTTTTTTTTTCAGTGCAAGAAAGCCTTTAAAGAAATTTTCACCTCAACCTCTACCACCACCACCACCAAACATAGTTAGAACATAAACTTTTAATATAATATTCATTTTAGTCATTATCAACATTTACAATAGTTTTATATGAAAATTTACCGATATCATGTCAATTTGAATCATTATCTACAATTACAACAGTTTTAGATTAAAATTTACCAAACGATTTTGACATTACTTTTTATACTAACAACACTTTAAAAACAGTGTTGATCAAACATGAAATTGCTTTACTTTATAGCTCATTATTTTCAAAGTACATCAGAAGCAGCTTTTTTAAAAAGTGATACACACAATACCATGGTGTCATAATGGTTCGAACCTCAGACCACTAGTATGTAAGTCAAGACCCTTTTTCTACTGGACTAAACTCTGTTGGCTTTCGTTTACTTTCTTTGATTTGTGATCATCATATCATTCCTTTATTGTTATCTCCCACCACATAACATGACAACATTGATTAGGCTTCATCACTAAGAGAAACACCATTGACAATTTAATTTAGGACTCATTTGCAATGCTTTTGTAGAAACCACAAGTTTTATAAATATATTAGAATGTAAATTTTCAATCCAAAATCAATTGGCAATGAGTAGAGAGACCCTTTTAAGCACTATTGCAAATGCATGCTACATAGTCTCAACTAAGGACTAAAATATCGATAATATTGACGAAATATCGAGGATATTATCGTTTTTTCGAGTCTATGATATTTTGGAACATCTCTGCATATAGTATAAGTATCAATAATATCGGAAAATATTGATGTCGATAATTTCTCTCACACTTCAACAACATTTGGCCAAAATATCGCTATAATATCGACAAAATTGAGATGATGAAGACGGTGAAAAATTTGAAGAGTTACTTACACTAACACACCCCCTTGAGGTTTTTTTTGTTTCACAAAAACCCCTCAGGTCTCAAAAATTACACGAACATCCCTTGAGGTTTTAGTTTGTTTTCATAAAACCCATTTTCGTTGATTTGTTTGTCCAAAAATTGATGATTACATTGAAAAAAAACTTATGCAAATGACAAAATTAACCTCAATGAAGTATATGCAACTGTATGGATTTTTTCATTCCGGCAGCTACAGATGGCCCTGGACTGCTGCAAAAAACAAATGGGTAAAATTGCCCCTTGTGTTTGAGTTTAAGAATCAGACCCTAAGGGTGCTTCGAAAGGGTTGTGGAGCCTTAGGAAACACCTTGGTCTCCTTCACCAACGAAACCAATAGTTGCTTATAGATAAATATATAGTTTGGCTTGAGAAGCTTGTGCCATGGAAACTAAGCATTCATGAGTTTAGCATTAAAGAGAGAAAGGGCTGTGATTTCCTATGAGAAACAGGGTTTTAAAGTAAGGGGAGAAGGGATTTCAAGAGAATTTGTTGTGGGGAGAGAGGAAGAGATGAGGCAAGAGAAGTGAGTGGTTTGAGCAATTTTCCAACATCTTGATGAAAGCTCTGTCAGGCTCTGGAAAAGCTTGCCAGAAGAGAAAATTGGAAGAGATGGAGGAATAGGGCTCGAAATTGAAGGGTTCTAGGGATGAGAGGTGATGCTTGCTCTCTCTAGATGTGGGGTGAGATAATGGGTAGGAGAAACCCCCTTTTTATAGCCGCTGGAAGCTCCTCCTTCCCAAGAAACTCTAATGGGTTCTCTCCAATTTTGCCCATTCTTTCCCTCCCTTTCTCTTCTCTTCCTTTGATTCATCCCCATTTTGTGAAATCTTCCTTAGTCCAAGCGCTCAAAGACAAGATTTTTGGAGGATCTAGAGCCTTCCCGCAGCTGTTCCAGTGGCAATATCCTATCTATGGTTATCACTTCTCCTTCTTTCCTCCCCTATTTAATGGCAAGAGCTGGTAAGTGAAGGAAATAGATAGCAGCGTTGGTCTGAAGGATGCTTTTTCTCCTAGCAACCTGTGCGCGCTAATACCCTTTGGTCTTTTGGATGGTCTGCCTTGAGGTTTGCCCTTGGTCATGTGATGGAGCCTGCTAGCAGCTTGTATACGTGAGTCACCCTTTGGCTTTTGTCATGGTTTTGTCTCCAGCCATGTGTTGGAGACTTCCAAATATTTTGTTGGTCATTTGGGCCTTCCTAAGGTAATGGGTTTGTCTACTAGGGAATGGGCCAACTTGCTAAAATGATGGACTATTTTTATTAAGGTGATGGGTCAATTTTCTAAGGTGATGGGCTCCTTTTTTCTCTCCTTTATGCTTACCCATATATTTGGGCAGAAGAAATGAGCTCGAGTTTTAAGGATCCCAAACAACTCAAAATTTCCATTTCTCGGCTCATCAATGGGCCTCATGAATGCTCATTACCATCCATACCACAACCCACTCAACAAGCCTCGAGCATTTGCATGGCTTGAGCCCACTTAAGCTTGTAGCGTGGCTAGGTGTAAAATAATGATTTTTCGCTTGGCATGACATGTCGATTGGGGTGCTCGTGCTCGAAGGTTATGACGCTTTATGGGATAATTAGCATGGGTTCATAGAGTTAGTGCATTTTATAGGCTCGTTTCAATTATTAACGTGACAAATCACATATTTATTTGGCGTGACACGTGGATCATGACTCGTACAAGCGTGCATGATGGACTTTTGCGTGCCCAAATCGGGTCTCTTCTTAATAAGGTATTGAACTAGGCCGAGAATTTATTTGGGCCTCAACAACAATCTAAACTCAAAGGCCAACTTTGTCATTTGGAGATTTTTTTTTGTTGGTATAAAATCATCAATCTTTGGATGAAAAATCAATGAAAAGAAGTTTTGTGAAAACAATTATGGGTTAATTATAGTTTAGTACCCTATGGTTACACCCTTAAGGCATGTTAGTCCATATCTTTTCAATTTTAACAATCACATACCCCGGTCTTTGAAATTTGTTATAATGTGGTTCTGCCGTTAGGGTTTTTGTCAATTCTCTCTGTTAGTTGCCTACGTGGCACGGTGGGTCCCACATTTTTCAAATTTTTTAATTTTAAATTGATTAAAATACGAATAAAATATTAAAAACCAAAAAAATTAAAAAAATCTAAAAAATTAAAAAATTCTCTCTCTGTGTGTTCTCTCTCTGCAATGAACCCAGCTCTCTCTACCCTTTTCTCAATTTTTTACCGATGTCCAACAGCGCCGTTTGGATGTTCCCCTCCAAATCCTGATTCTCTTCTCTTCTCAACGTTGTCTCCACCAACCCTTTTGACAATGGCTTCGATTTGGGCTGCAACAGTGGCTTTCTCAGCTCCTTCCAGGGAAACCAACCTTCCAAGTCCTCTGCTTTGATGGGTTTCACAGCCATCAATTCTCAGTCTCAGATGGGTACTCCCAAATTGAGTTCGAGCGCCGAGGTCCCAACGACTCGGTTGCTGCCAGTGCCCAACAATGACATTGAGCTCGATGACGACTTTAGCCTTACGGGCTTCCAAGGCTTCGATGACTCTGGGGTGCTCAGCTACTCAACAAGGCTAAGCCACTGCGACCCCTTTACGTATTCCCTCCTGTGGGTGCTCATCCCACTCTCTTTCAGAAGCGAGCGGCGCTTCGTCAAAACTCTGCCGGTGACGGGACCGATAAATTGGGGAATTTGGAGATTTCGGGAACCGCCACCACCACTGCCGCTGGCTCCGCCGCCACCGAGAGAATAAGACAGTGTTGAAGAGGATGCGGGAGGGCTTAGGCTTCTTCTGGTGTCAAGAACAGAGTGGGCTCAATGTTGCCCACATAGCAATTCTCCTTGTTGCTGTTTTGATTCCACTTTTGCTAATGCTGCTACTGATTGTGGTGGTGGTGGAGATGTTGATTTTGCGGTGGCTGTGAATCTGAAATTGAAGAAGAGAAATCTAAAACCCCCTTCCCTTGAAACTGCTCAAAGGGTAAGGGCATGGCCTTCATCTAACAAAATAAACACTGACCCAAATACACACAAACCAAAGAACCTAGCAACCTCCAGTTTTTTCAAGAGAGAGAGAGAGAGAGAGAGAGAGAGTTTTAATTTTTTGGTTTTAAATATTTTATTCATATTTTAATAAATTTAAAATTAAAAAATTTGAAAAATATGGGACCCATCGTGCCACGCAAGCAACTAACAGAGAGATTTGACAGAAACCCTAACGGCAGAACCACATTGTAACAAATTTCAAAGACCGGGGTATGTGATTGTTAAAATTGAAAAGATAGGGACTAACATGCCTTAAGGGTGTAACCATAGGGTACTAAACTGTAATTAACCCAACAATTAAAAACCTCAAGGGGTGTTCTTGTAATTTCTTAAACCTCAAGTAGTTTTGTGAAAAAGACGAAAACCTCAGGGGTTGTTAGTGTAAATAACTCAAATTTGAACCTTATAGGAACTCTATATGGTACTAAGTCACTCATGTATCTTACCATACAATGTATACAGTGTAAAATATTGTAGTAAATCATTATAAATAAATGATTATGGTGTGTTTAATCTTTTTTCATTAATTACAACATATTTTCTACACTCACAGTGTTTGTCAGCTCACTATATAATCAACTTAAATAAGTTAAACCCATCACGCAATGCATTTCCTTCCAAATTTTTTGTGATAAAGTAATAGATAATTGACTAAATAAACATTATCCAAAGTTTCAAGAAAAATTTCCAAGTTTTTCTTACAATTTTCGTGGTTTTTATTTAATTTTTATTGATATCGATAATTTCCCGACATTTCCATCGAAATTTCTGTGTTTTTGAACTACATATATTTATGAAACCATCGATATTTTAGACCTTAGTCTCAACAAACACACTAAATAGAGTATTTTTATGCCCAACATGTGTACAATTTATATTGACTAACGTAAGAGCATGTGAGACTGTTAGACCTTGACATAAATACCCAACTTTGATCATTAGAACCACGAACATATTTTGAAATTGGTAAAACTTGTCTTGAAGTTACCGAACCAACTTTTATTTGGGTTAGAATTAAGGTTCAACTTTTGGGGAAAAAAAAACTGCATAATAATACTTTGGCTTATTTGTTGAAATACCTCATGTGGTTTTCAAATCATCTCAATTTGGCCCCTCTTGAAATTTTAAAAGACGCAATCTCCCCTTTGAACTTCCATTCCGTGACTAAGGTTGCCCAATTGAATTAAACCAATATAAAAATATAAAAATGAATGTTGATATGAAGAAAATGGATTTGAAAAATATTTTGGCTTTTTCAATTGGGTTTGTGGGGCAGTGGGTTGGTGGAGCAGCTTCATTGGTAGGCTGGAATGTGGAGTGGCGGTTGTGGTTACGGAGTGGTGGGAGAGAGAGATGAGCAAGGACGAATCTAAAAAAATATCTTGTCTTTTGCTTCCCTTTGCAGTAGTTGGGTTGTCTTCCCTTTTCAATTTTTCATTTTCTTCTTCTTTTCTGAAGCAATGGAATGGGGAGGGGGGAAGTTGGTTGCTAGGTTTTTAATTTTTAATTTTTAAAGTTAATTTATTTTTAAACATTTAAAATAATTTCTCTAAGGAAAATTTTTGCATTTAAAAACTACCCATGCCACGTCAGCAGAATTAATGATTCGCTTATTTATTGTAATACCCCCTGAAACTTCAGTCAAATCTCACTTTACCCCTCCAAAGTTAAAATGACCCACTTAACCCTCTTGACCGTGGTTTCGTGTTCCACTTTACCCCCCATTCTTAACTCTGTTAAAAAGTTCTGTTAAAACGCTGATGTGGCACAAATAGAACCCAATGCCATGTGTAAAAAATAATAAAATATTTTATTTTAATAAATATAACAAATAGGAAAAAAAAAAAGTTTAGAAAATTATTACTTCTCTCCCCTCCCCTTCTCTCCCTCTTTCTTTCTCTGTACCCAACCCCCTCCCCAACAACTCCTCCCTATCTCTCTTTATCTATTCCTTTTTCTTTCTCTGTTCCGAGCTTCACCACCTTCACGACAGAGACCTTGAGATAGTACTTGATCCTAGAAACCATCCACCTATGCGCCTCCACCACCTCCAAGAACTGAATCACCTCAGACCTTGGTTCCTCCATACCCATTTGACAAAGCAAACAGGAGGAAGATTAAAAGGGCCAAAATCAGATTTTTCATTATTTTTGGTAGTTGTTTATGGGGGAAATTGGTGAATTGAGTTTATGGGTTTGAGTGTGAAGAACTGAAAGATTTTGTTATCGTCGAGGATGGGGATTGAATTTGAAAGAGAACTAGATAGATCTAGATGGGGAGAGAGAAAGAAAGGAAAAAAGGTTAAAAAAAAAAAAGGAATTACATTATTTTATTCCACTTTTTCGAACAAATTTTTTTTACATTCCACTTAAGGAAAAAAAAAGTGGGCTCTTCACATGATACATCAACATTTGTTGCAAAAAGACTAAAATAGCCATGACACGTGTTCGCACCACTTTGCAAAACCCAAGGGAGATGTCGTATAGCAGTGTAGCTCGGAAGTTCGAGTGTCGTATCCACAGAGAGCAGTGTAAAGAAAATAACAGAGATGAAAAAGAACAATTATGATTGAGAGGTAGATTTATGCAAGATTTGATTTAGAGAAAATTTAATTGATTAAAACACTAAGGCATTGGGGTTCCACTTTTAACATAAGCATGCAACTCTTAATAATTTG
>NW_018921537.1:218393-229808 GCF_002207925.1 Prunus avium
AAATTCTATTAATCTTTAGTAATTCTCTTCTCTTTTAAAAGCATGAAAGTTTTTACTACACAATGGGAAAAACATGATTGAACCCATGAAATAGATTATCAAACATTCATCAATTAATTAAAAAGAAAACTACAAATTCCATTTGAACAAAAACTACAAATTCACATTAAAGCTTAAGTTTGGATCAAACTAATAAAAATTACACACTTATATTAAAAGCTTTCTCCCTAGCCTTAGCTAGGGAGTTAGTTCCCCATAATAAAATAAAACTAAAAACAGAAATTAAAACTTAGAAAGATATGGAGGAAGGAGAGAAAGCTCAAGTTGTGAGGCTTGGTGTGTTTTCCTTCTACGGCAACACTCTATTTATAGAGAATGGGAATTGCTCATGTTGCAACTTGCTTTGATTAAACTATTATTCCACCTTGCTACTACCAAGTGTTTCACCCGTCAATTGCCATCAAATGCTTCCATTACTTGTGTTGATGACTCCACTTTCTTTGTTTATTTCACTCTAGTGCTAGCAGCACCCTCCAAATCTTCATCCTCATTTGTTTGGCTGCCACACTTCAATGCTTTTGTTTTATTTATATCAATGCCATCACCACTTCTTCATTCATTTATTTGTTTACTAACAACTTCCAATTGCATTTAATTGTTTGGAAGCTCCACCTAAAAAGAAGAATAAAAAGACTTTAAACAAAATTAACTAAAGCACTAACAATTTAAATTTAGGGATAACAAATGTAATAATTATGTGCTCATCGACACGTCATAAAAACTGACAGAGTTATTAATGGAGATAACAGTGGGGGGTAAAGTAGAATACGAAACCACAGTCAAGGGGGTTAAGTGGGTCATTTTAACTTTAGAGGGGTAAAGTGAGATTTAACTAAAGTTTCAAGGGGTACTACAGTAAATAAGCCATAATGATTTTCATGTGAAAACTAATGGAATGAGACAACCTTGGTCATGGAATGGAAGTTTAGGGGGAATATTGAGTCATTTAAAATGTCTGGGAGCAAACTGAGACAATTTGGAAACCACATGGGGTATTTCAACAAATAAACCTAATATTTTTAAAAACAAAAATGAGGAGTGATTATTGAATTAGAATCATGAACTGGTTAACCACAAGGTGTGGTACAGCTGACAAACTGCCACCTCCAGCTATCGAGCTACCTAGTGCCTCAATGACAGGGGTTCGAAACTCTTTCGAAGCACTTTGTGGCCAGTGTCAAGCTGAAACCCGAGTGAGGATTAATCCCACTCTTCAGGTGTGGGGACACCTCATGGTATTTACCCAAAAAAAATCATGAACTGGGCCAGCCCACAATAAATGGAATGGGCTCATGGGAAATGCTTACGATTTTAGGGTTTAGTAGGCAGGACTAAAATTTAGGCCATTTTAATTCCCAGATGACCTGGACCAGAAGGGGCGAAACTCAAACTTCGTGTCGTGAAAATGAAAATGATGAAGACGAACCCAATTTTGGGGTGATAGTAAAGATGAAACAGAAACGCATAAATGGTGTGTCATCCTCTGTGTGCTGACCTCAATATTACCAAAAGACTAAAAAGAACAAGACTTTACTGACTTAACAGTCCCAAATACGAGAGAGAGAGAGAGAGAGAGAGGGAGGCAGTGAGTTTGTGAGAGAATCACAATCACACAGAGAGAGAGAGAGAGAGAGAGAGAGAGTGAGTTTCAGAGAGCCCTCATTTTTGGGCTTTCACATTCCATGCATGGAAGAAGAGAAGGGTAAGAAGGGGGGGATTGATATTGACTGGAACAACGTCTTGGACTCTCGCGATGACCATTGCGACCCACTGGAGAGAGTGGCCGTGCCGGAGCCCAAGCCAAAGACCTCCACTGCCGACGAGCCACCTAAGCAGTCTGGAATGGGTGACGATCAGCAGCGAGATCGTTTATACGAGGACATGCCCGATTCCGAGCTCGATGATTCGATTCGTCGGAACAAGCTTACTCAGCAGAAGATGGCCCACAGATTGCCTGACAAAGGCGAAAAGCTCCAAATTGCTCTTAAGCGAATGGAGGACGAATGGGAGCGACGGAGGAAACTAAGACGGGACGGGACGGTGCGTTTTGGGTTGCTTAGACTTTGATTCTTCTGCTTTGCTTGCTTTTTGTGTAGAGTTTAAAGATTTTTGGCTGGCCGTACCTTATGTTCTGTTTGGTTTCCCAGAAATGGAGGAAAAATTGAGCGGAAAGTTTTAATTTTGGGTTTATTTTTTGGCTGCTGGTTTGTGCCGGTACTCACTAAATTAAGATGATACGTTTGCAAAGGTTTATGGGCTGAGTTTTGTCATTGTAAAAGACTGATGCTTTTTTGGATTACTTCGTCTTATTGGAGCCTCATTTGTGGTTTTATATCAATTCTGCTTCATGGTAATCAGAGTTCTCAATGTTCATGTAAAGCATTTATCAAACTGGGTTCTGACTCCATCTCGTTTTCATTGAATAGGGTACTGGTAAGTGGGAGAAGCCCACACAAGCCGTGATCTCTAGAAATATAGGTAAGGTCATTCATGGATATCTTCTTTTAACTAGAATTATAGGTTGCATTTAATTTGCTACTGTTCTATTGCAAATCTCATTATATGTTTTTCAGAACTCCTGTTTAAGAAACCTTAATGTGACTTTTAGGTGCTTCTATTGGCTCCAGAGAGGAGGCTTCATTCGCTTCCCTTTTTAAACGAAAGCTGGAAGAAAATGTAATGAGCTCCATTTAGCTTTATAATTTTTTAAGTGGCCTCTAAAGTTGGAATACAATCACTTCATTCTTAATCTATTATGCAGTCAGATTCTAGGACAGCCAGTGAATATCATGGAGAATCATCTTTACATCCCTGTAACCGTCAGAACATGAAAAACAATGGAGAGTTATTGCAAAAGGGAGGACATAAAGGTCGTTCTTCATCAAGATTTTTGCGTCGTCAATGCCCTAGCAATTTCTATCATAAAAGAGATAAATGCTCTCTTTCAAATGGTGATCATAAAGGCATGGATTCTTCCCCTTATCCACTTCGCCACTGTGGGGAGAACATGTCTAGTTGTGCCACAAGGTAACATTCCTATATGCTTCTTTTAGCAGGCTTGAATAGCTAATGACTAATACCCCTTTAGTTTGATAATTTGTATTTCTTAAATATATATATATATATATATAATATATATATATATATATATATATATATTTTTTTTTTCTGGCAGGAATGATGCTTCTCAAGTAAATGGTTTGAGGCCTAGGAAGGTACAAGATCTTGTGTTATATTTCATTCTGCAATTTATCTCTTGTCACCTCCTTTTCAGTTGGAAACTACTGTTATTATTCAGAAGTTGTCTTGGTGGGTGAAGTTTTTTCCACAATTGGATGTATTTCGGTGTGATCAGGGGACCGTGTGTCCTGCCTCAGGGTTTATCCTTTCACTTCCAGTCTTTCTACATTTAGTAATCAGATCCATAGTTTTCATGATTATAACAGGCTCAGAACATTGTTGTTGTGGATGACGAGGAAACTCAGTCTATGGACACGACAGAGGAAGCAGAAGAACTTCCTGAATGGTATCTAGAATTTCAATTTTTTTTTTCACCACGTTTCAGACTTAACCAATATGAAGTTATTATCAACAATAACCTGTCTACCTTGGCTCTTTTTCCAGCATGAAAGAGACGAAGATCTACTACCCATCAAGGTACATAATTTCTTTGTGGATGATGCAAGGAAACCTCTTTGAATGTTGAGGATTTAGAGTACTATTGTTCATCCCGTGCTTCATTTATTTATTTTATTCAGAAGAGATCCAGAATCTGTAGAAATTTGTTATGCGGACATCAAGTGCCTTGATCCTGGATGCTACTTGACATCGACTATTATGAACTTCTACATCCGGTAAACTTAATTAGAACCATAAATGCCTATTTGCTGGACAAAATAATGGAAACGTATATTCCTTTCTTTAACGTTGAATTTGTTTTCCTCATTTAGTAAAAGTACACATGTATCTCTTTTCCCATATCACATATGTGCTGTTGTAATATCTGAAGGCAATGTGTGGAGTAATTTCTCCCCTTGATAATGATTTCTCTGGATGTGTTTGGCACTATCAAGTTTAAATACTTACTCACTTGTGGGATCTTTTGACTAGATATCTACAGCAACAAGCATCCTCAAAGGACAGGGGAATATTCGACTGCCATTTCTTTAATACATTTTTTTACGAGAAGCTCAAAGAGGCTGTTGCATATAAGGTAATTGTTTATCTTGTTCTATCTTCTGTGGTTGATATTTCTTTTTTAAAAATTGGGGTAGTTGTTAGAACTTCAGAATCCGTTATATGTATAAAAAAATGGTCGCCTATATGGCTGAGACTTTGTAAGTTTTAAGAGAGTAAGACAACTATTCTTACCATATTATCTCTTTCTAGTTTCATAAACAGTGGAACATATGTGGCATCGTTTGAGTTATGCACTTTTTGGCAGTGACATTTAAAAGTTATTCAAAGAAGAGCTTACCTTCTCTCTCTCTCTCTCTCTCTCTCTCTCTCTCTCTCTTTTCTTTTTTTTAAATTACTTATTTGAACATTTTTTATGCAGTGGCTACATCATTCCCACTTTTCCCCTGCTTATTTTCTGTCTCATTTTCCTTGTACTATGTAGGGGAACGACAAGGATAAACTTTTTGGTAAGTTTAGAAGGTGGTGGAAGGGTGTTAATATATTCCAGAAGGCATATTTACTTATTCCGATTCATGAAGAGTAAGTCTCTCTCTCCCTCTCTCTCTTGTTACTCCTAAGAATATATGCTTGTAGTTGTCAGATTGTGCATGGGTAGATAAACGGTGGCGGATGCCCATGGAAAAAACTTGTTAGAAAGGTCATACTCGGATAAAGTATTTGACATCTATACATGCACAATTGCTTTTTCTTCAATTGTTACTTGATATAGTATGAGAGATGAAATGCTGGAAACTGTGTCTGGAATTTTTTTTAATTCCAGCGTGCATTTTCTTTATAAATACTTAGCATATCGTAGGTTATTACTTTCGTGGCCAGACTTGCAATTATACACAAGAAGCTTGTCTTAGATATATTTCTACTTGCCACTATCCGAACGAGGCTCACAAGAATGTGGTACAAGCCATAATCTGGCAATCAGATGAATAATATTGTATTAATCTTGGTAGGAGTAATCAGATTTAGGTCTCAGGCGTGGTTAGTTGACTTGACTGCGTTGCTGAGGACAGATGATTTTTCATTTAGTTTCTACCTGTGTTGTATTAGGCCGGATATATACTGTGTCTAACTTTGGTGATGCTGGGTTGATGTGGGTGACTTTTGTAATTGGGTGATTGGTAACAAACACAAAATGAATTTAGAAAGAGAAAACATTCGAGAAAAAAAGGACTTCTATAAATGAGTGGTTAAATATATTAATATTCATCAATTTTAAATGCTTTGATAAACTGATCTGGTGAAAATTAGCAATACCTCTAGAAGAATAAAGGAATTAGACCAAATATTTGGACATTTTAGTATGCGACTGTTAATTGTTTATTTAAACTGTAAATATGCATTCACTTTGTGTAATATGGACCTATTACATTTGCTACATATTCACTATACATGTGTTGTGTTGTTAGAGAAAGCTCATGTATTTTTTTCTTTAATTAAATGCGCAACGTCAAAATTTTGTCGTGGAACTCTCTTTAATTATCATGGTATGCTTTCTGTGTCCCACAGCTCATACCTTCTTTGACTTAAATTACCAAACATTTGACTTTATTATGGTATTTGACATGTCCAGTGTACATTGGAGTCTAGTGATTATTTGTATCCCTGACAAGGAAGAAGAATCTGGACCAATTGTACTTCATTTAGATTCCTTAGGAGTCCATTCTCCCAGATCAGTTTTTCAAAATATTAAAAGGTGAGACAAAAGATGCCCTTCCTGACTCGTTGAGATATAATTTTATCATATATTTTCTGCCTGCTAGGTTATTTTCAATTAGTCATCACTGGTGGATTTGATACTGATGTGCTATGTAGCTATTTGAAAGAAGAATGGAACTATTTGGATCAAGAAGTCGCCGTTTCAGATATTCCTATTTCAGACAGTATATGGAACCAACTTCCCAATAAAATTGAAGAGAAAAAACTTGCGGTACATTTTGTCCTCACATGCTTCAAATTTAAATGTTAAGATGCCATTAATACTATTTTGAACTGTTTTTATGCCCCATATTACATATCCAATTTGCATATAATTATCAGAATTGCCATGAAATATGCCTTATTCTTACTCCACGAAAGACACATATTCTTGAGTTTTGTTCCTCCAAATACTTCTGTTTCACTTGTGTTTTCAACTTAAGATGTTTGCATTAGAAGCTTTCTAGTCTTTCAACCAATTGAATCTGTTGACGTTGGACGACCAATATTTAGATTGTTTTCTGGTTTCTGTGTGCAGTCTACAAGTATATCTAATTTCTGACAAGTGTTGTGTTAAAATTGTATAACATCATAAAGCTCTTAGAAATTTAGTGTGCCTTGTAAGTTGGAATGGTTGGTAACTGTCGAATGGTACCCAGCTATCACAAAACGAGGGGACTGTTGGGCTTGAGTGTGTAGCCTTACTTGGTTGGTTTGAAGCTTACCTCTTTTGGTATCTCCTACCAGGTGCCCCAACAGAGAAATGAGTATGATTGTGGTCTCTTTGTACTTTTCTTCATGGAGCGATTCATTGAAGAGGCTCCTCAAAGGCTGCAAAGGAAAAATTTAGCAATGGTACAGGGTTCTTGTGTTCTCAACCTCTCCTTAAAAAGAAAAGCAATGATCTTAGACATGTTTTTTTTTTTTTCTCTTTCCATATGGCTGTGTTTCTTATGACCTTTCCTTGATTAATTATTTTGAATTCTCAGTTTGGCAAGCGGTGGTTCAAACCTGAAGAGGCTTCCAGTTTGAGAATGAAAATCCGGAAGCTACTCATACAAGAATTTCGAGATGCACATTAGGTTAATTGCTCTAAAGAATCTTCTCCACAGTCTGGTGCTTCTGAAGAATGAATTGGTAAATGGATCCTGACTGAATCTGGTGTAAATGTGGCAACCAATGCTGCATTAAATCAGGTGTTCATCCATGTATAGCTCAAACAGCTGTCTAAATGATCTTTTGAGTTTAGAATTGTATAGCCTGGAAAATTGGTTTTAAATGCCATTTTAACGAGAGGGAGGATACCAGTTTGCCCAGGACAAGGCGTACATCTTAGTCATTTACGTTACTGACCATTCTTGGTGAGTTAGCATGATGCTTCATCAACTGTATAGTAGGAAAGAAAATTAGGGCTAAAAGTCATGGCGGACTTCTTAAGCTAATGTTCACAATTTACATTGTATGTTAACGAGTGAAGCTGTCTTTTTGAAGTGATTTCCGCCATTTACTTAGTTATAATCTCTCTTTTAGCGTGTTTTTGTCCTTGTTCTGTCTTTCATTTTCACTTCACTTTAATTTTCACTTGCGTTTGTGCTGATGAAACTTAAATGATAAACATTATCAATCAATTTTTGTCATTTTTTTTGGGATCAAACTGAAATCAGCTTCATGTTGACTGTTTAAAATACATCCAGCACAATCAGAGGACTAGAGGAGTAAATTAGTGGCCTCGTTAAAACCTTGCCGAAGTCAATTCGGAGAATGTGATGTTAAGGGTAGGGCATATCGCAGCAATACATTTCCCACAAGCAAATCCCAAAGCTATAAACAACAGCCGAAGTCAATTCGGAGAATGTGATGTTAAGGGTAGGGCATATCGCAGCAATACATTTCCCACAAGCAAATCCCAAAGCTATAAACAACAGCCGAAGTCAATTCGGAGAATGTGATGTTAAGGGTAGGGCATATCGCAGCAATACATCTCCCACAAGAAAATCCCAAAGCTATAAACGTCGCATTTTCTGTTGTAGGGTTTACTTTCCAAGACCTGCATCATCATCATCATCATATCATCCAATCAGAACATTTGGTACTGATCAGATTGCTGCAATTAATATATAATTTAAAGTCTAGGGCAAGCCTTTAAAATCTAAGTAGATAAAAAAGAAAGTGAATTAATTGATACCTCAGGGGCCATGTATCCAGGGGTTCCCGTGTAGCCTGTCATCTCGGCTAAATTTGAAGCCTCAAGACGAGCAACTCCAAAGTCTGCTATCTTCACCCTACCATCCACATTTTCCGTCTTGGAGTGCAAATAAATCAATCTGCATGCAAACACATACATACATATATCATTAGTAATAGTATACTTGCATATATAATATATGTTGAAAAATATATGGTATAAACGTATGTATTATTACAGTATTACTTAGGTGCAGGGAGAGAAATCAACAAAGACAAATAACATATGCAGGAAAAGAGAGATACCCTTTAGCAAGATCAACTGCCAACCGTTTAACTGTCTTGAGAGGCAACTTCTTTTTCCGGTGTTGGATGAGGAAGGCTTTTAGGGTTCCTCCAGAAAGATACTCAGTAATAACAGAGGCAGAGTCGGTATCTGTTGTGGCTCCAATACACTAATCACCAAGAAAATTAAAGAAAAAGAATTAATAACAAATAAAGATAAAAATATTTGAGAGTAGACAGAAGAACGAAAAGCAAAAACAAATAACCATTGTCGTAGTACCTTAGTTATGTTAGGATGATCAAGCTTATGCCAAATAGAAACCTCCTGCCTAAAATCTTTCTTCAAAGAAGCTATTTCAGATTTTGTTCGGCCGTCTTCTCCACACTCCATCACTTCGACTGTATAATCAGGAAAAAATAAAGAAAAAAGATACACCTTCGGTGAAGTTTGACAAAATTGTGCGCGCACACACACACACATATATATATATATATATATACATGAATTTGCGCATGTAAACATAGACATAATCACCGCACCTGCAACTTCTTGTCCATCATAGATGCCTTTATGCACAGACTCGAAGCCTCCACCGGCAAAAACTTGTTTCACGACAAGTTTCTCTAGAATGATCATTTGCCATTCTTCTTGAGGAGTTTCTTTGGTCGCCATGGCTCTCATGTTGATGACTTTGTTGCTTTCTTCATCATGCAACTCTTTCTTCTTCTTCATAGAGTACAGTCGGTGGAGATTCTCTAACTTTTCGTCCAAACTTTTCACGTCAATCTTGGGTGCCATTGCCAATGCCATTTCTTTAGTATGAGACTTGAAGAAATGGACGACTGCTTTTTTTTTTTTTTTGTCTAAACTATGAGGTGGTCCTGGATGGGCCCCAACTATGGGTGGCACCTTTAAGCCTTAACCACAACCCAGAGACGACTGCTTTCTTTCACCTAGCATTAGAACTATTTATTTATTTATACAGACCCCAAAATATCAAAATGGACCTTTAAACCATTTATCACATTTGTGTTCGGCCCACCAACGATGTGGTGCAAAAGTAAAATCTATTCATTATTTAAGAAGATAATCCTGCCCTAAATTTACAAAATTAAATAGATTAAGCACCAAATGGTGTGGTATCTTTTTTCCATAAAAATAAAAAATAAAAAACATAGATATATATCTTATTTTGTTAAAAGGAAAAAAAATAGTGGAACCATGCAACTCATGACATCTCTTGCAACCTTTGCCTAAGGCTTAAGCTTTGCTTCTCACATATGAGTAATCTAGTTGCTCCGCTTCTCACACATGAGTAATCTTGTTGTATTTGTCACCGAAAACGGAGGAAAAGTCATGATCTTGGAAACCCTAGCTCCTACTTTCACCAATAAAAGCTCATGTTGACTTTATATATAGGATTAGGATGAAGAACCCACGTAAAATCACACTTTCTGACACTATTTAAACCATCGAATTAAGTAAGTTTTAACAACTAGAATTACATTTGTATGAATTATTGACTGTTTAGAAAATATAAACATTGGGAACAACCCAACAGCCCAACTTTTAAGACTATTAATTATTTTATATTCTCTCTCCCTTCTCTTTGTTTTTAGGTTTTCTGGGCAATCCTTTTCTTTCATCTTCTATCTTCTTTCTACTTGCTTATTATAGCGTTATTGTACAAGAGTTTACACACACACACCCTCAAAACGTTTCCAACGAATTCCCCAATGAAAAGAGTTTTGTAGCTTAATTATTTTATTCTTCATAACATTTTTTTTTTTTTTGTCTGAACCACGAGGTGGTCCTGGATGGGCCCCAACTATGGGTGGCACCTTTAAGCCTTAACCACAACCCAGACTAATCCCCGCTCACACCGGGTCGGCCCATAAGGGGTAAAGTGCTGGTCAAAGTAGTGACTCCGTACAAGAGCAGGATCGAACCCCTTATTCTTCATAACATTTAGTTGCTGAAAAGATACAAATAATATTAAGAAGTGAAGGAAATAAAGATTTGACGTAAAGTGGCTCAACTCAACAGTAGCGAATGGAGGTCGGGAACCACCAAACACTGATTTGGGTATGAAATGAATTCATTAACTTGCTGATTTGGTTCAGCTTCATAAAACATGTCCTGCGATATCTTTATAAAAAATATTGATTCGAAAACTGATTCTTCTTTTGTTATCAGGAATGTGTCAGAGTTCTTTTTGTTTTTCAGGAGGAGGAATTCGAACCCAAAAAAAAACTTAAAGGAGAAAAACAATACAGGAGGAACGGTCCTCCATTCCATCTGAACTGTGCTAGATAAACTTTTAAAAAAAAATTAAGATAGTAGAGTTTAAAATTTCCAATCTTCTTCTTACAAAGTTTCTGTATGTCTTCTTTATTTTCTTGCAGATTAGGTAGCTTCTTCGTATATATCTTTTTTTTTCTGGAGAACTTTCCCATAAAAATGGTGAAGAGAGTTTTGCCAAAGAAGAAGATGAAGGTTGGGTCGGGTGGCCTTGGGGAGTGAAGAGGATGATGCATATTGTAGAAAATGGAGAGAGAAAATGAAAAGTTTAAAACTTTTTGTTAGTTCCAATGTGTATTAATTGTTTAACAAAGAAGCTAATAATTTGTTCTAAATGCAATCTTAGAGCATCTCCAACCGATATGTCAAAAGTGCCACATAGACATTTAACAACTAGAAATAACATCTCACATCACTCCAACCGAATTGTCAAAGCTGATGTGGAATGAAGGTTGGAGGTTCAGTTGTTATTTTTGACATACCAAAAGCAAGATGTCAAATGAATATTTTATTATTTTTTAAAAATAGCTAGCTGTTACTTTCATTTATTATTTTACTTTTTTATTTTTTTTCTTCTTTATCTTGAATGATTTGACTGTTACAATAATTATTTATTTGACATATCGGGTGGAGTGTAAAACTGTGTAAATATCAAATTGCCACATCAGCCATCAAATTTAAATTTGATGTTT
>NW_018921537.1:229823-247828 GCF_002207925.1 Prunus avium
GCATCTCCAACCGATATGTCAAAAGTGCCACATAGACATTTAACAACTAGAAATAACATCTCACACATTCCAACCGATTTGTCAAAGCTGATGTGGAATGAAGGCTGAAGATTGAGATGTTATTTTTGACATCCCAAAAGCAAGATGTCAAATGAATATTTTATAATTTTTTTCTTTTCTATTCTTTTTAATTAAAAATAAATCAACACTAAAATGTAATAAAATAATAATTTAATTTGACATATCGGGTGGAGTGTAAAGCTGTGTAAGATGTCAAATTGCCACATCAGCCATCAAATTTAAATTTGATGTTTGATATTTGACATCTCCCTTGGAGATGCTCTTAGCCATTGAAAGCTCTTCAATCTAATGGTTTAAAATCCGTGTCATAATGTGTGTGAAAAATGTGTCCCTCAATCCTCTTCTACGAATATTTTTTCAACGATCCAAACAGTCTATTTTTCAAGTCTTCATTCATAGATCATCCTTACAAAAAGATCATACAAATTGAAAATCAACAAGGCAACTAGTTGGGAAAAACAAAATAAATGAACACAGTGCTTCAAGAAAAGGCTATAATAACAACGGGTTATTCGTAGCAACGGTCCCTCAACTATACATGTAGTTATAGTTTGGTCACTCAATTCAATTATTAGTTGCAGAGGTCACTCAATTGAGTGTTGTGTTGCACCATTAGTTCTTCCGTCAAACTCTGTTAAATTTTTTGTCCAAAGTGAGGGTAAGTTTGGAAATTGCGAAGCAACTCTATCAAGCTTTCTTTGTCTTAATAAGCACTGGTAGTAAAAGCATCGCAGATGCAGGTCTCTGATCTAGCAAGAGGTGGGAGGACCATCAAATCAATATTTTCTATCTTAGACCGAGAAAGTGAGATTTCCTCTGAAGAGCTTAAAGGGGTTCACTTTAAAAAGGCTCTCAGGGGTCACATGGAACTAAGAGATGTTGTATTATCTTACCCAGACAGGGCTGACCAGATGATCTTCAAGGGCCTGAGTAGAGGTGTCAAACGGGTCGTGTCGGGCCGGCCCGTCCCATTTAAACTCGTGCTTTTAACATTTTCGTGTCGGGTCAGGCCGGCCCATTTACTTTATCGGGCCGTGCCGTGTCAGCCCATTTAATAAAATCATTGATCCCGGCCCGGCCCAAAGCCCATGTCCATATTCAAACGGGCCGGGCCGGGCTCGTGCCTTGCCCGTGCTCGTGCTCATGCCATACTTGGGCCCAAGAACCAACCCATTTAATTTGAATTTTTTTCACTTGATTTTTTTTTTCCATTAGATAATTCAAATTAAAAATATTAAAAATATAATTAGAGGCAAGAAATTATGAACTATTTGAAAACATTAATCAATCAAACATCCAAACAATATGAAGGGGCGGAGGGCAAAAAGTGTCCAACTCCACAAAGTCCACTTGAACTTTTCATCTTTAAACAACTTATTATTTTATATGTGAAGAAATGTTTTGCTTTGATTATAGGATAAGCGCATATGTCATATGTATTGATTAGATATCAAGTCCAATATTGTTTAATTAATTTGTAGTTGATATGTTTAATTAACTAAGGACCCAAGTAATTTCCCTAAAATGAAAGACATCAAATATATGTTTATGATTTTTTTTTTTTTTAAACATATAAACAATGACATTAGATGTCAAATTATTGCATTTTGACTTTTTGAGAAGAAAAAGAAATGCTAAATGGGCCGTGCTTGGGCTCGTGCCGTGCTTGAAGCGGGCTCAGGCCAAGACCGGCCCATGTCGGGCCATGGGCCGGCCCGGTCCATTGGACCTATTTTTTGATCCCGGCCCGGCCCAAATTTTCGTGCCGTACCGAGCATGGCCCATTAATATTCGTGCTCGTGCCGTGCCGTGCCTCATTTAAACGGGTTGGGCTCGTGCCGTGCTGGGCCGGCCAGTCCCATTTGACACCTCTAGGCATGAGTCTCAAAATACAAGCTGGAGACACAATAGCACTAGTGGGACAGAGTGATTCAGGCAAATCCACTGTCATTGGCTTGATTGAAAGATTCTATGACCCATTAAGTAGATCGGTATCCATAGATGGATGCGACATCAGGAGCTATAATTTGAAGGGCTTAAGGCCTTAGTACGCCAGGAGCCTACGCTTTTTGGAGAAACCATAACAGTGAGATTAGGATTTTAATTTGAGCTTCTAATAATGGAAAATCAAAGCTTTCTTGAGTTTTAATAACAATTTCAAGCTTGAAATTTGAGGATACCTAACCAGCAGGCAACTCCTACAGCCTGTTGCTCCCCTTTCCTGTGAAAATCTCTTACCTCTTATATACACACAAAATTCCCAAACCCATCTCCATATCCCTCACTAATACTAATAGTTGTAATATAGGAAGGAAGAGGCGCGCGCGCGCGCGCGTGTACACACACACACACACACACATTGGGTGGCGAGTTTGGTACAAGGGAGGAGAAGCAATCGAGTTGTCTTTCTCTTTTCATTTTCTGCCTAGATTTTGGTATAAGGGAGGAGAAGCAAGGATTGGGTTGCGACAATGGAGGGTTGTGGATGAAGGGGAGGGTTGTGTATGAATTTCCGAATTTACCCTCACTTTTGACAGAAAATTTAACAGAATTTGATGGAAGGACTAATGGTGCAACACAACACCTACTTGAGTGACCTTTGCAACTAATAATTGAATTGAGTGACCAAACTGTAACTACGGGTATAGTTGAGGGACCATTGCTGTGAATAACCTTAATAACAACCATCTAATTGAGTGGTCAAATAGTTTTGGATTCAAGTGATTTTTTGCAGAGATGATCTTTGAGAGAATGTCTAAAAACTAAAAGATTCGGATCATTGTAATACAATACATGATGGACCTTACAAAGATGTCCCTCAAATAACTTATTTGAGGGATCCCTCAATCAAAACTCTCTAATATACTTATTTTATTACCTTGTAGTCATCTAAACTCTTAAACAAAAAAATTTACCTTGTAGTCATCTAAACCCTTAAATTTGGAATCACATCATTCAAATGGAATCTTAGATTACATTGAGTTTTGGATTGGCGAGTTGTTCTTTACGGGTTGGGATCTCTTGTCCCCAAATTTCATATCCCCCTTATGTCCCTTGTGTAAAATTTTGATACATGTCCCTCTGGTTATCTGAAGCTAAGCTCTGTTAACTCTTATAAATAAATAAAAAAAATACAAATTTGCACCATATTTTCTCCGCAGTCCCTTCGTCTTCTCTCCACCATGGAAAATGATTGTTTTTCAAACCTTCTATATGTTGTAAATCTCTTATGATTTTGGACGTTTTCTTTCTCTTTTTTCCTCCATCCAAGAAATCCAAGCGGGGGCAGTGCTGCTTAATAATGGTGAAGTGTAGCTGCTAATCCTACTATAGTCGACCTCGAAAATAGAAAAGGGAAATTGGGAATGAGAAAAAAGAGTTTGATGATGATATAAATATGAAATTAAAGTTGAAATTCGAAGAGACAATAGATATATATTGTTGTGGGTTTTGATCACCGCCAGTTGATGACGGTGGAGAAATGGTTCGATTTTGCAAAGTTTTTCCATGGCCGAAAGAAGACGAAGCGACGACCAAGTGTAAATTTTGTTTCTTAAAAGACTTATATAAAACAGACATTTGTGATTCAAAACAATAAAATAAAGACATTTGTTTAAATTTACACACGGTCGTCGCTTACATTTTGTTTCCTATTATCAACTAAATCTCTATAATAAGGGGGCGTTTGGTTCATGGGAAATCAAATGTTCAGTAAGTCCCAACATAGGAAATAGTTGCATGGCACATGGGAAGATAGGGAGCAAAATGAAACCCTTCTCCCCCCTTGGGTTTCATTTCCCTTCTTCCCATGGAAAACTATGGGAAAATGAGCCAGCATTAAATGCACATTTCTCATAACAATTTTGTCCCCATTAATAATTTAAAATTAGAATATTTCATTAAATTCATTTTTTTTAATTTAATATGGGTATAATTAGAAAATTAAAATTTTCTAAGAATCAATTAAAAAATTACAAGTGGTTAGTTTTGGGTTTTTCTCTCTAAATGGGCTCTATATGGGTACTTGTATAATATGTCATGTTAGAATGGGCCTATACATGAAAAGCCATGTTCAAAACCCTTTTTCTTTCTCTTTTTTTCCTCCATCCAAGAAATCCAAGCGGGGTGCTGCTTAATAATGGTGAGTGTAGCCGATAATCCTACCATAGCTTATCACGAAAATGAAAAATGGAACTAGGAAAGAGAAACAAGAGTTTGATGATGAAAATGAACCAACATTAAATGCACATTTTTCACGACCATTTTTCCCCATTAAAAATTAAGAATTACAATATAACATTAAATTCATTTTTTAATTTGATTTAATATGGGTATAATTAGAAAATTAAACAAATTTTGTTTTACATTCCTACTCAAACCAGATATGGGAAACAAAATAAAGTGGTGTTTTCTTGTTACTTTCCTAGCATTACCAAACATGAGAAATGAATCTTCTATTACTCATCCCTTGGGAAAAGACATAAGAAATTATTTCCCATAAAATCTTTTATGCAAACCAAAGGAGACCAGTCTTTTAGCACATTTGTGTTTGGCTCACCAATGATACAAAAGATATGAGAGTTAGGAGGTTTATATATAGACTTGAAGGTCATCTCTTCCTTTATGGTAATCCATATACAAATGGATTATGGACGACTGCCTTTCATTTACATAATTAAATAGAAGATAATCCAGCCCAAAATTTACAAAATTAAACGTGGATATACATCAAGCGGTGGTATCTTTTTTCCAAAAAAGAAAAAAGAAAAAAAGTGGATATACATCTTATAAAGACATCTCTTCCACCCGGTGATTCATTACCCTTGGCTTAAGGCTTAAGCTTATTTTTTCACATATGAGTAAGCTAGTTGTATTGTGACCGAAAACAAGGGAAATCTCATGATCTTGGAAACCCTAATTCCTACTTTCACCAATAAAAATGAAAATGTAAACAAGCTTTGTCAGGGCTAAAAGTCATGGCGGACTTCTTAAGCTAACGTTCACAATTTACATTGTATGTTAACGAGTGAAGCTGTCTTTTTTAAGTGGTTTCCGTCATTTACTTAGTTATAATCTCTCTTTTAGTGTGTTTTTGTCCTTGTTCTGTCTTTCATTTTCACTTCACTTTAATTTTCACTTGCGTTTGTGCTGATGAAACTTAAATGATAAACATTTTCAATCAAATTTTGTCATGTTTTTTGGGATCAAACTGAAATCAGCTTCATGTTGACTGCTTAAAATACATCCAACACAATCAGAGGACTAGAGGAGTAAATTAGTGGCCTCATTAAAACCTTGTCATAAAAAACCTCCCGAAGGAGGAAAATCCGGCCAAGGAAAGAGTACCACACTCCTTTCTTTTGCCATTTAAATTCAGCAATCTCAACTTAAATAATACGTTGAAATGAGTCTGTTAGCGTCTTGAGCCGAAGAAGCTGAAGCAACCCGAAGGAGCACTGTTTGATGTGTTAATTGCCTCTAGCATGGAAAAAACATCCTCCATTTCTGGCCTTCTCTTGGGTTCTCCATCCCAGCACTGTTTCATCACTTTGGCTAGAGAGCTTGGGCACCGCTTGGGTATCTCTGGCCTCAAATTCTGAAGCAACACAAAAGTACAAAAATAATAAGTTTGGGGTCACTCAGACTACATTATAAAAGAAAGAAAGATGGAAAGAGAAATGACACACTTCATAAACAACAGCCGAAGTCAATTCGGAGAATGTGATGTTAGGGTATGGCATATCGCAGCAATACATCTCCCACAAGCAAATCCCGAAGCTATAAACGTCGCATTTTCTGTTGTAGGGTTTACTTTCCAAGACCTGCAGCATCATCATCATATCATCCAATCAGAACATTTGGTATTGATCAGATTGCTGCAATTAATATATAATTCAAAGTCCAGGGAAAGCCTTTAAAATCTAAGTAGAGAAAAAAAAATTGAATTAATTGATACCTCAGGGGCCATGTATCCAGGGGTTCCCGTGTAGCCTGTCATCTCGGCTAAATTTGAAGCCTCAAGACGAGCAACTCCAAAGTCTGCTATCTTCACCGTACCATCCTTATCAAGAAGCACATTTTCCGTTTTCACATCTCTATGAACAATTCAATCTGCATGCAAACACATACATATATCATTAGTAATAGTATACTTGCATATATAATATACGTTATAAACGTATGTATTATTACACTGTTACTTGGGTCCAGGAGAGAAATCAACGAAGACAAATAACATATGTAGGAAACGAGAGATACCCTTTAGCAAGATCAACTGCCAGTCGTTTGACTGTCTTAAGAGACAACTTCTTTTTCCGGTGTCGGATGAGGAAGGCTTTTAGGGTTCCTCCGGAAAGATACTCAGTAATAACAGAGGCAGAGTCGGTATCCGTTGTGGCTCCAATACACTAATCACCAAGAAAATTAAAGAAAAAAGAATTAATAACAAATAAAGATAAAAATATTAGTTTGAGAGTAGACAGAAGAACGAAAAGCAAAAACAAATAACCATTGTCGTAGTACCTTAGTAATGTTAGGATGATCAAGCTTATGCCAAATAGAAACCTCCTGCCTAAAATCTTTCTTCAAAGAAGCTATTTCAGATTTTGTTCGGACGTCTTCTCCCCACTCCATCACTTTGACTGTATAATCAAGAAAAAAAATAAAAGATACACCTTCAGTGAATTTTGACAAAATTATGTACACAGATATATATACAAATGAATTTGCGCGTGTAAACATAGATATAATTACCGTACCTGCAACTTCTTGTCCATCATAGATGCCTTTATGCACAGACCCGAAGCCTCCACTGGCAAAAACTTGTTTCACGACAAGTTTTTCTCGAATGATCATTTTCCATTCTTCTTGAGGAGCTTCTTTGGCCGCCACGGCTCTCATGTAGTTGATGACTTCGTAGCTTTCTTTGTCATGCAACTCTTTCTTCTTCTTGATAGAGTACAGTCGGTGGAGATTCTCTAACTTTTCGTCCAAACTTTTCACGTCAATCTTGGTTGCCAATGCCATTTCTTTAGTATGAGAGTTGAAGAGAGGTTTGAATTCGAGTTTGTGGTGTGTTGTAGTTGTGTATATATAGTCGAGCCACAAGCCTATTCCCTTTCTAATAGTAATCCTTGTAAAAACTGTTTTCATTCACCTAGCATTAGAACTATTTATTTATACAGACCCCCAAAATATCAAAAAGGGTCCTTTATATTACATTGTCTTTCCGACTAGATCCCTACAACTAAGCGATTTATCACATTTGTGTTCGGCCCATCAATGATGCGTACAAAAGTAAAATTTATTTATTATTTAAGAAGATAATCCAGCCCAAAATTTACAAAATTTTGAAAAAAAAAAATATTACCACACCATTTGCTGTTTGGATTGGTGCGTGGTATCTTTTTTCCATAAAATAAAAATAAAAATAAAAAACGTAAATATACATCTTATTAAGCTAATAGGAAAAAAAAATAGTGGAACCATACAACTCACGACATCTCTTGCACCCTTGGCTTAAGGCTTAAGCTTCGCTTCTCACATACATATGAGTAATCTAATTGTATATATCATCGAAAACAGGGGAAAACTCATGATCTTGGGAACCCTAATTCCTACTTTCACCAATAAAAGCTCATGTTTTTTGACACTATTATTTAAACTATCGGATTAAGTAAGTTTCTGTCTAACACTATTTAAACCATCGACTAGGATTGCATTTGTATGGATTATTGACGAGAGTTTACACACACACACACACCCTCAAAACGTTTCCAACGAATTCCCCATTGAAAAGAGTTTTGTAGCTTAACTATTTTCTTCTTCATAACATTTGGTTGCTGAAAAAATACAAAAAATATTAGGGCCCAGAGAATTTAATGATTTCAAGGAGTGAAGGAAATAAAGATTTGCCCGTGGCGGTCCTACCCTAATTTTTCCCAAAAAAATATTTACCCGTATACAATCAAATCTATCCTACCCAAACTAACCCCAACTCTGTTTTATGCATTGTTATTTGATAAGATATATGAATTAATAAGCTTCTTTAACACGTGGGGCTCTACACATCAGCCAAATCCCGTGTTTACTTTCCTCGAAATAATTAAAAAATAAATATAAAAACATACACAGCCGGTCCAGTTTGGTTCAGTTCGATGCCAATTTGTTGACTTTTTAGTCCACACAGATTTTTTTCGAGTTTTTCTATCCGGTGCGACTCGGTGTTCCGGTTTTCCGATCTTGATACCCACCCTTAATGCAAGGCATATGGAGTGGATCCTACAAGCTTATTTGAGGGATCTCTCAACTGAAACTCTTTACCTTGTAGTCATATAAACCTTTAAATTTGGAATCACATCATTCAAATGGAATCTAGATTACATTGGCGAGTTGTTTTTTACGGGTTGGGATCTGTTGTCCTCAAATTTCATATCCCCTTTTGTACCTTATGTAAAATTTTGACACATGTCCCTTTACTTATCTGAAGCTAAACTATGTTAACTCTTATAAATAAATACAAATACAAATTTACACCATATTATCTCCTCGGTCCTTTCGTCTTCTGTCCACCATGGCAAATGATTGTTTTTCAAATCCTTCTATATGTTGTAAATCTCTTTAGAGCATCTTGAAGGAGATGTCAAATCCAATGTTGAAGCCAAATTAGCTGTAAAAAATAGCAAAAAACACTCCAACATCTAGGTGGAATGTCGTCGCCCTTCACGTCGTCAAAATTAACGCTCCAAACTCCAGGCATTATTTACATTAATTTCTAACATTTTAAACCAAAGGGCCCACCAAGTAATTCTTTGGGCTTTGTTACTAGGAGTGGGATCGGTTTGGGTTGGTTCGGTTTTGGGTTCAACTCGAACACCGAATCGTAGGTCTCGGTTTGGCTATTTTGGAAACCGAAACCAAACCATAGTGAATGAAAACCGACCACTTCGGTTAACCGGACTTAGTGGGTTGGTTTGGTTGGGTTTGGATTTTTTGGCTTTCTTAGAGAGAGAGAGAGATAGAAGAAATAAAAGTGATGGAGAGAGGAAAGAGGGAGAGATGGAGAGGAGAAGAAGAAAAAAAAAAGAGGGAGAGATAGAGAAGAAGAAGAAGAAGAAGAAGGAAAAAAAATTGAAACTATGTATTTTCTATATATATATCAGTCCTGATCTCTTGGACCACAGGAGTCCAAGAGATTATGGTCACCCACCATTGGATATTAATCTAATGGTTCAAAAAAGTTTCTTAAAAGGAGTGTAAGAGTAAGTGAACCGTTGGATGTAAACGGTGAGTGACCACAAATCTCTTGGACCCATGTAGTCCAAGAGATCAGGACTGCTATATATATATTTCTTGTAATAAAATATATATATATTATTTTTTTAATACCATCGGTTTGGTTTGGTTAAACCGTGATTTTGAATTTTGCAAATCGTAAACCGAACCATATATTTCGGTTTGGTTTGGGTTCAAACCGATGACCAAAAAAAGTTTGAAAAAAAACCAAACTAACCCGTCGGTTTGGTTTGGGCGGTTTGACTGGGTTATTGGTTTGAATGCCCAGCCCTATTTGTTACGGTGTGCTTTTTATTTTTAATTATTAAATTTGTTACATGAGCACCAATAGAGAATGCCACTATCTATAATTTACTATTATTTTACTCATGCTTTTCTCCTTCTTCATTTACTATTGCTTATTTTATTAAATACAAAAAATATATCGGTTGGAAGGAAAATGAGTAATATATGTCAAATTGCCACATAAGCTATCAAATTTCAATTTTACATTTTACATTTTTTATTTCCCTTTGAGATGCTTTTGTGATTTTGAACGTTTTCTTTCTCTTTTTTCCTCCATCCAAGAAATCCAAGCAGAGTAATGCTGCTTAATAATGGTGAAGTGCAGCCCATAATCCTACTATAGCCGATCTCAAAAATAGAAAAGGAAAATTGGGAATGAGAAACAAGAGTTTGATGATGATATAAATATGAATTTAGGAATAATTATAATCATGGACCAAAATATTTTAAAACATATCCCTACAGTTATCGTCTATTTATCGATATTTTCAGCAATAATTTCGGGATAATTTCTAGGGCAATATTATCGATAATATCACGATATGGACCTAAATCGAAAAAGAATGAAAATTGCTGAAGCTTGCATGCACACAGGGTGTTTCCAACTTTGTTTGAGCGGCTTATCCACCACATTGCTGGTTATTTTCGTAATTATATGCTACACCATGTAATATTTATATTGTCTCTACAAGCTGTTTTTTCAAAGAAATATAATTTCATATGACTTTATTTAGGTTTTATTATCCCATATTATTACTTAATTACTTAAATTCCTATAATTATTTTATTTACTTCCTATTTAACTTCCTTAGGATAACTTTATTTAGGTTCCCTTGGATAATCAGTACAGTACTGCTATTTTTTTTAACATTATAAACCTTTCTATTCGTATTAATGAAAATTTACCGTCGTTTAGCCAAAAAAATAAAAGTACCTAATTTCCATAACAAATTAATATAGGAACTTTTAAGATGTCTAGTGGAGGAAATAGACGTGACCTATTTGGGAACATTGAGACCCACTACATGGAAACAAACATGGCACGATTTGCAAATATTGTGGTAAATTTCCATAAATAAATTATTATAGTGTGTTTAATCTTCTTTCATTACTTACTATATATTTTCTAAAATTACAGTTTTGTCAACTTGCTATATAATCAACTTAAATCACTCAAACCCACAATGCAATACATTTCTTTCCAATTTTTTGTGATAAAATCATAGAGAATTGATTAGATAAACATACTATAAAGTTTCAATAAAAATTTCCAAGTTTTTCTCACAATTTCCATAGTTTTTATACAAATTTTACCGATATCGATTTTTTCCCGAAATTTCCGTGTTTTTGGATCACCAATATTTCCAAAACTCCCACTACTAAAAAAAGGACTAAAAGAGACTGAGGCTAATCAGTCCCTTTTACATTCTTTAGGGACTGAAAACAGTATCTAATGTAGTAATAGGCACTGATTTATAACAGTGTCTTTTATAGGGGTCCTCTATTGCTAATATGGCACGGATTGCAAATCTCCGTGACTTATTTTCCCAATGGGTCCCACATTCTGTCCAACCAATACGCGTACATGCATTCCAAATACATCCGTGCCTAATAGAATTAAAAGGTATAGAATGCTTATCAGTCCCTAAAAACATAAACCTTTTTTTTATTATAAAAATATCTGATTGTCCCATAGCGATTTTGTTGTTTTAATATGTTTTTTCTTGGGTCAAAGTTGTTTCAATATGTTGAAACATCGGTTCTTTAAACCATTCATTGGTTTTCTCTTTCCCGTTCGGTTTGCAAACTGTCACTCTTGTAAACCTTGTACTCTGTCAAGCTTAGAGAACCTCCTCCCCAAGAAGAATTTTTTCCGACCATGGATTATGGAGATACACCGGAAGAGTCTTTGCATGTTGAACTGAAGGAGAGAGCTCATCTTCTTGAAAAGCAATAAATATCTAAGATTTAGGACTAAAAATTGACCATTTCAAAAAAAGAAAAGAAAATTAGTGTTGAAAAAGGAGTAGAAATTCACCTCTGCCCCCGAGAGCATTAAGGGTATGTTTGGTATGCTTCACTGGACTGGACTAGGCTAAATAGCACTCGAAACCCATGTTTGGTAATAGACGGGACTAACTTAAATGAGACTATATAGTCCAATAGTGAAAAAAAGGCCTCACTCGCCCATCTAATATAGTGAGCCCGAAAAGTGGTTCTCTAAATAGCACGTTCCTAAATAGAACACGCTAATCCAACTCCTCTCTTTAAAAAATATTAGGATTTTATTTGTTTTCTTTTTATTATTGTTTTAAATTTTTAATTGGGATTTTTAGCATTTATTTATTTATTATGTCAAAATCCGTATTTAAATTTAAATATTACAAGAATTATTTTGATATTGCATTTGACCACATTTGTATTTGGAAAATCAAACTATAATAATTGACAAATGCTTGATATTCCTTTTATATTGAAACAAGTTTAATAATTCATGATGTGCTGCTTTCTTTATCGCAAGCAATTATTACCTTGTTAAATTATATTTTTCAGTTTAAAGTCAAAAGTCAAAAATACAAAAATTATACATATATTCTTTTTTTAAATTATTTTTTACTTGGTCTTCCATGAAAGACGTAGAATTATATAGAGTGAGTTTAGCTCCTTAGTAATGTTTCGACCAACAAAAAATAGAAGATTTGTAGTAGTCTTGGGGCAAGGCTAAGGAGCAACTAAGATAAATCTTGAGAAGCCAAAAAAAAAAAAATCAGAATTTTATTCTTCATAAACAATCATAATTTTATTTGTTTTATTGTTTTAAATCTTTGAATTGTGTTTCTTTGTAGCATTTACTTATTTTTAGGTCAAAATCCCAAAATAAATTTAAATATTACAAGAATTATTTTTTTGTCCGACACAGCACCAAACATAGGTCTTCACTATTTTTACAATCCAGCTTCTTAGTTCGACGCATCACCAAACGTAGATTAGAAATTAATCCAGCTTAGTCCAATCCGAGCTAATCCAAGACAGTCCCAGGATTTAGTCCAGTCCATGACAGTCCGCCGTACCAAACGACCCCTAAGCCTATTAACCGCATCTGCACTACCATAAACATAAACACAAATAAATCCTCAAAATTCAGAAACACAAATACCCACTAAAAAATACAAATAAATTTATGATTTTGACAGAGAGTGAATTCATTGATGAACAAGAGAAATTTCATTAAATTACCTTTCAAAAAGATTCAATATGCCATCAACAACAGCAAGAACTTGTCCCATACGTTTTATTTCTACAACCAGTCAAACAAAAACCATGAGTCGCTAAGCAAAACTCATTCAAATGAAAGATTTGTAAGAGACATAACACAGATCTAGCCCAAACCGGACAATGGGTTAGATTTACAAACACAATACCAAGAATTAAATTTAAAACTAGACCAAGAAATCCAGACCCAACACAATACCAAGAAAAATACGAGAATTAGAAAAGAAAAAAAGAAATAGACAAAAGGGGTGCGTATAGATTTGAAGGAGAGAAAAAGAGAAGTTTCAAGAAAGTTGTTAAGAAAATATAAGAGAGAGAGAGAGAGAGAGAGAGAGTAATGGAAGGAAAAGAGGAGGAAAAGGAGGAAACCGTAGCAATCTTGGGAAGTAAAACGAGAGTGTGGTTATGAAAATAATAATTGAAGAGAGAGAGAGAGAGAGAGAGAGAGAGAGAGTAAGCAGAGAGAGGTAGGACTCTTGGGATCAGAAAAAGGAGGAAAGTCATTTTGGTATACGTATAATTTCACTTAGTTGGTATAATGAGTCTTTTATTTATATATTTTTAAAATTTTAATTAAGTTTTTGTGTTGATTCGTGCCCGCTACTGGAAATGGTGGACAACTTAGGCACTGATTAATTTGACAGTGCCTTATTTTCTAATATATATCTGACATGAAAGTATTATATATAATTTCTTTAATACTGAAGGCACGGATTTCCGAGTTTTTAAATTTATTAGTCATGGAAAATTATTGAATCAGTCCCTTTTATCATTTTATAGAGACTATTTCTATTATCAGTCCCTAATAGCAATCTATTGAGACTGTTTTTATTTTAGTCTCCGATAAAAGGGTCCCTGTTGAGCGTTTTTCTAGTAGTGTCCCGATATTTTAGACCTTGGTCCTAACCCATTAAATTAAAGTTGAAATTTGAAGAGACAATAGATATAGTTGTGTGTTTTGATCGCCATTGGTTGATGACAATGGAGAAAATGGTTCAATTTTGCAGAGTTTTTCCATGATTGAAAGAAGATGAAGCGGCGACCAAGTGTAAAGTTTGTTTCTTAAAAGACTTATATAAAAAGACATTTGTGATTCTTAAAAAAAATGACATTTGTGTAAATTTACACTCGGTCGTCGCTTACACATTTTGTTTCTTATTATCGACTAGATCTCTATAATAATGGGCATTTGGTTCATGGGAAATCAAATATTCAGTAAGTTTCAGCATGGAAAATGGTTACCTAACACATGGAAAAATAAGGAGGAAAATGAAACTGTCCTCCCCTCTTAGGTTTCATTTTCCATTCCCATGGGAAACTATGGGAAAATGAGCTAGCATTAAATGCACATTTCTCATAACAATTTTGTCCCCATTGACAATTTAGAATGAGTGCTGCTAATTACCCACCCACCTTATCTTCTCACCCACCATGTAAATTTGAAAAAACACAATCTTATCTTTTCACCCACAATTATTTTTAAAATACCCACCTTATCTTATCTTCCTATCTTTCCACACAATCCTATCTCTCAATTTTCCAGTTTCATGAGGCTCTTCCCCAATATATATGCTACACACATAGAGTTCAACAATATGCTGAAGTTCTTGAACATTCAAACTACTAAAAAACCAGTTTTTCAGACACATCAACCAGTAGAGAGCTTAATTAGCACATCATGGACCCACCATGTTCTACCGATTCAAGCATGGGATTCTATTAGCACATCAACCAGTTGATAAATGATTTCATCATAAACATAAAAACCCTTGATTTGACAAACTTCATGCAATAATGCCAATCAGGTAGCATCACATGCATGATAAGTTCTACGATGCCACAAGTATATTCCTTCGTTCATGTCTCTTCTCAGCAACACATCCTGAACTGCTCAATGGGTTATCCAGACTGGATTAGACCTTACGGCCATGTTTGGTATGCCTCACTGAACTGGACTGTGTTAAATAACATTTGGGACCCATATTTGGCAAGGGAGAGGTAACTTAAATGAGACTGTGTAGTCCAACAGTTAAAATAAACAAGGACTCGCGTGTCTAATATAGAGAGCTCGAAATTGGGTTCGCAAAATTGTGAGCGTGTTATTTTGAACACGCGAGTCCGGCTAGATTTCCTTATGGCTTGAATCAAAAACCCATCACCAGAGACCCAACGTCCATTTAATTCTATAACAAAAACGAAAATTGTGAGAAAAATATGGAAGTTTTTAATGAAATTTTATAAGATGTTCATTTAGCCAATTACCTATTGTTTTGACATAAAAGAATTGAATAAAATGTAATGCATAGTGAGTTTGAGTAATTTCAAGTGACTATGTTAGTTGCTGACAAATATTGTGACTTAGAAATGTGTATTAATTAATATATAAAAAATATTAAACACATTCTAATTTTATTTATAATAATTTAGTATAACATTTTACACTTTATACGTTGCATGGTAAATTACATAAGTTGATTAGCTATTAATTATCATAATTTAAAAAAACAATAATAAATAAAATACTAAGAATGTTTTTTTAACTAGGGGGGTGTATTCAATTAGGATTCTAAAGCGTTTAAAAAGATTTTAAAAATTCGGGTGTATTCAATTTGGATTTAGACAAACTTTTAAAAAGTCTATAACAGTTTGGGTGTATTCAATCTAGACTTGTTTGAACGTTTAAAATGTCTATCTAAATGTGGGTGTATTCAATTAGGACTTGAAAAAAGTCCAAATAAATTTACCTGTATTCAAAAGGAGATAGATTTGGAAGGATTTAATTAAGTGTTGGAGTTTGGAGAATTTGTAGGGTTTAGGTATAAATAATAAAGGCCAGCATAAGTCCAACCTCCACCCCAAAGATTTCAGACGACATATTTTTTTCTCTCTCTGCAGAAGACGAACCACTCTCCAAAGGTACACTCTCTCAATATTCTTGTTGGTTTTCCTTCTTCTTCCATGGTTTTTCTTGTTTGTTACTGTTCGTTGATGATTATTGGTTGATGTTTTTCTTGTTTTTATAGAGGTTTTGCTTGTTATTAGAGTGTAGCTTGTTTTTAGGGTTTATCTTGGGGTTAGGGTTTATTATACCTCCAACTATTTGTCTTATGTTATAAATATTTACTGAAAATATGTTAAATTTTTATAGTTGTTTGGTTTCTGCACTTTATGTAATATTGCTTAATGGGTCTCGTTATTTTTTGTCTGGTTATATGGATGCATACGTAAACAGCTACTTATAAAATTTTCTTTTTTTGTTGGCTTGGTTTTTATGTGTTGGTATATCGTAATGAGTCTGTTGCTATCCTTGTTTGTATAACTAACAATAATTTTGCTATCGTAATGAGTACATAATTCATTACTAATAATTATTATTTAATTGCTGTTTTGTAGTCCCACCCAACCCACAGGCATATTCAAACAAAAACTTGTGAGGACTATGAGGATTTGCAAATTGTCATTGGGAATGCAACTGCTATTAGAAAAAACTCATTAGGATTGGGTGATGGTACTGATGCAAGAACTTTTGGGGTGGAAGATAGACAAGTTGGAATAGAGGACTTTGTTTATGATAATGACACTCAGGCCTTTGTACCAAATAATAATGAAGCATCACACCAAGGTCCACCACTCGGACATTCTTCTTCATCCTTACCTTTTCAGGCCATTATTTGGACAGGTCCCTCAGAAAGCTCAAGCTAGAGAGAACGAACTAGACAAGAGCATGAAGGGAATGGTAGCCAATATGACACATGTATGGACAGAATTAGTTTTAGCATTGATTCAATTGCTACCGACTTCAAGGGAGTCCATAGCCTATTGGAAAAAAGGGAAAAAGACAGGGAGAGGCAGAGTTATATATGGGAAGCTATTAAGGAGACCCCAAATGTGGATGAATGTGCTCGTTATAAAGCCCTTTCTTTGTTGAATACTACTACAAAGAAGGAAGCATTTTTGTTGATGTCCCCTGAAGAGCGCTCAAGTTGGATATCTTACAATTTGGAATGAGTGGTTTTTGGGAATGAGTGGTGTTCAGGCCCAAAAAATCCACAGTTCTGCCAATTCTTGGCCCAATGCAATACCTTACCGAGAAGAAACCCGATTTGGGCACGCGAAAGTTCGTCATATGCGCTTGCACACATGCCACGGATGAACTAGTTTATATTATATTGATAATGAAATATCTTTGCTTGGTTATTGTTTTTATTCCAAGTTCTAAATTACGCTCTGGTTGATTTTTTTAATGTCTTTGTTTGTAGTACTTGTTATTCCAGGTGGTCGAATATCAATATATATAATGGAGGAAGAACAAATCGAAAGGCAAGAAATTGAGAGAGAAGAACTTTATGAAATCATTAGGTATTTATTAATGGCGATCCAAGCAGTAGCTCATGCGTTGAATGAGTTTATGATTATCATGCGTAGTGAAAATGTTGAACGTCCATTAACTCGGCAAACAGTTACTAGGAAAGGATATAACTATTGATCGGTTCATAATTGTATATCATTTTGTACCCTTCTAGCTTATGATTTGGTTATGTTATTGAGTTAAACTTGTGCTTTTAATCCATTTTCTGTTTCGATAAGTCCATAATTTCATACACTTGCTTGTCTTCTTTACTTAGTGATTTTGCTTAGTTTCTCTTTATTTTGAGTCACTTACCTATGTTTGTGTGTTTTGTAGGTTAAGATAGCAAGAGATCACATTTGATGCAATCCATGCATGTTAAGGGCTGATTGGGATAAGAGCAAGAGCTTAAAGACAAAACCAAAGTTGGGCCACACTTCTTGTCAGTCCAGTTTCGTAAGTCACCTTGCAGGTCTCATTTCAGCAATCTACACAACTCGGATGAGGAGACATTCTTCATAGACGTTGTTCAATTGGGTGTCTAGTATAACATATCCAAAATTCAGCCCAATTGAACATATGTGGAGTCCTTAGCCCGTCCAACACTGAACCATGCTCAGGAGGATTTGCAGCTGCCAGCTTTGAGCCTTGTCTCCTCCTTTAAGCCATGTGCCTCACCCATGCTGCAACTGACTTTGGATCCAACATAATGAGTGAAGTGGGG